>JAGFPH010010628.1:10274-29195 GCA_018207615.1 Philaenus spumarius | reverse complement strand
AAAGAGTTAGCCGAGAAACGCGAACGAGAGGCGGAACGACAAGAACGGTTAGCGAAAGAGAAAGAGCGCGAAGAAAGAGAATTAGCGAAAGAGAAAGAGTTATGCAAAAAAACCCAAAATATCAGTTTTTATTATTATTATTATTAGCTAAACGAGAATTTTTAGAAAGATGCGTTTTTTTGCATATGGTAGGGTACATTAAAGGCTACAAATAAGCCAAATTTTATCGAAATCGTTTTCCGTGCATCTATACAGGCCTACTTGACATGTCTGGTGCAAATTTGTTTGAAATCGATCGAATAGTTTTCGCTCTAGCTTTGTATACATACAGACATTTTGTAAAAAACACTTTTTTGGACTCAGGGGGTTGCAAAACGGATATTTCCACAAAAATCTCAACATCAATTTTTTTGCGATCACTATACTTTCTCTATACTATAGCATCAAAAAACAAAAGAAGAATACTTTCTTAACTTACTGATAACATAAACTATACATACATTATACATACAAAATACTACAGACACAATTTACAACAATACAATCAACAGTATTTAATACAAATTTAGGGGTCTCCTAGGCATACACCAGTTTGAGACTTCCATCAAAAAGAACAAAACAATATCGACATGGAAAGTTCGGCAGGTGCCCTAACCTAACCACAAGAAAAGCAAGCATGAAGTTTAAAAATATAACATATCATAGAGTATAAAAAACAAATCAATCAACCTGCAAGGCATTACATAATATATATTATTGCATAATGTCGAATAAAGGTTCAATATCATCTGATGAAAACAGCCAGGACTTTACATTTCTTAACACTACCCTGTAGGACATATTTTTTTAAATAGTAATTTTTTGAATGACAAGTTTATAAACACGAATGGCACTATATAGGTGAAAAATTGACGGCGTTAAATTTGGTTTAGGTACAGGTACAATAACAGAGTTCCTGAAAGTGTATACAGTATTTGCATGTTATTTACAACAGCAGAATTTTGTTGGCAAAGTATTTTTTAAACTTTATATACGTAAAGATGACGTAACGGAAGGAAAAACAAAGTGGCCAAGAGTGATCAAATTCAGAGCTCCTAAAAACGACTCGAATAATACTCTTCTGCAGACCCCAATTAGTGGCTTGAGTATGGTAAGATAAGTGCTTGGGAAACGCTAAGCCCATACCCTAGACGCGAAGAGACTAGTGCATGATACACATACACGAGTACTCTCTCAGGGTGGACATTTCGCAACAGGTAAAATTTACGTAAGATTAAAAAAATGTTCCTCTTTCGTTTTTTATAAGCCCCCCCCCCCCCCCCTATGAAAATTCTGAATTAATTACAAGCCCAAGATATTTTATTTCTTCAACCTGTACAAGTATTATACATTCACACTTAATAAAATTATTACAATTTAGTTCGTGTTAAAAAAGGTTTTCATTCAGAATACTTTGTATTTTGTATATACAAAATACGACAAAGACGCTAGGCGCGTGAATAAACGCGAGTGAGCTGATCTTATTGTTTAATTTTATCCAATTGTTTTGTAAATAAATAATTGCGTGACAATATCTTTTCCATTTATAAATTCTGATCCAAAAATAAATATTAATATTATATTAATATTAATTAATATTTATATTAATATTAATATTATAATTATTAATATTGTAATTATTGTTTGATAATTTTTGTGCATTTTCTTCATCGTAGCGGTCAGAAATTTATTGTGAACCCGAAAGAATTATGTAGGTACCATCTGTAGCGAGCTAAGCGACACGCCAGCCACACCACTCCCCAAAACGTTACTTGACAAAGTGAAGAAATTTAAAACTGAAAGTATTTTGAATCCCGAGCAAAAAATGTAGGTAAATGGAGTTTGTACGTAGTTGAAGACCGTATACATAATCACTCCTGCTTCAACACAACCATAAAACGTCCACACCTGACCGCGAGCGTGAGAACGTTCGCCCGCTTTATTTAAAAGAAAAACATCCTCCGTCCCGTCTCACAAAAACTGTATCTTTTGGTTAAACACAAAAGATATTAGTTCCAGAGCGAGGACGGGGAACAATGATGTAGAACGTAGAACTGTTTGGCATTCCGCGCATGCGCTAGTGTCTTCACGGAATGCGACTGTTCCTAACCTAACTTGGACTTAACCTGCCTCTGCTCGGAATTATCTGCGGAGACTTGAATGCCGTTGTTTTTACTATGCGTACGACCGTTTCGAGATTGGCGTTGCTGACGATAAAGAACCGAGTGGGAGTAGATACGCCTTTCTGAACGTTTTATCCGGGAGATTCGAACTATTCGTTTTATTTATTTTTTATCCGCTGCTATTAGTTTGAAGTGTTAAAAAAAAGGCGTCGATAGTGATAAAAATCTGTAACTTTCTCACGACTAAAAGACATATTGTGTAATAATCCTTCATCTTTTGCTTCTAACTACAACAATGAAACTAATTTAGCTGCAACTAACTCAATAAAAACAGGGTCGTAAGAGTTTCAAGAGCAGATAAGATAAGGTGAAAATGTACAACACGCCTCCACGCCATTTTGCTGTAGAGATAAGCTCAAAATGCTCTACAACCTGTGGTTTATAGTACGGTATTTATTTCCATTACACTGCTTCTTACAACTTTACCGAGACTCACTTTACATTCGATTTAAACACTCAACAACGCAAATTTAATAATATAATTACACGAAATGAAAACCATGTAAGTACAAATAATACCGTAATTATTAGAAAAAGTCTATGTTACAATGTTTACAAATCTGCAAGTTTACGGTACTGACATATACAGGGTGGTCAGAACCAAGTGGTAAAAACTTCTGGAAGTGGTTCTATTGGTCAAAATAAAGAGAAAATCAAGAATAATATTTTTTCGAAAAACGCTTCATTTTCCAAATATCCTCCATTCTGTTTCTTTTACTAAATAATTAATATACCAGGTGTCTTAAAAGTTCCACTACCCCCCCCCCACCTCCTTTAACTTTTGTGTTTGTTAGAACAAACAAATAATATCCTTTGGGGAACAAAACTGACTTACTAAATTTCTTTCTAAGTTTCTTTTACTAAATAATTAATATGTAGAGAACGGTTTGACCGATTGAGTTCAAACTTGGCATGCAGGTTAACCTAACAATGATATATCTTAAGAAAAATAAACGACTAAATTAAATCATGCGCTTTAAAATGGCGGCTGTTTGAAAATTCAAACCTAAATTACTCAAAAACCGTATATTTTAACCAAAAAATGTCAAGATACCTTTTTGTAGCCCTTTTGATTCCCTTTCAGACGGTGCAACTGTCAAAACAATCGGATGAAGGATAATAGCTAAGTTGAAGATAATGACAGTAAATGTACATGCAATATTGTAGTAATTACCGTGTTGGTATAGTATGCCGGGTTGAACAAACCAATTATTACGCATAACTTAACTATTATCATTCATCCAATTGTTTTGACAGTTGCTTCATCCGATAGGGAATCAAAAGGGCTACAGAAAAGGTGTCTTGACATTTGTTGTTAAAATGTACGGTTTTTAAGTAATTTAGTTTGAAATGCATGATTTTATATAATCACTTATTTTTATTAAAACAGATCCTTGTTAGGTTAAACTTCATGCCAAGTTTGAACGCAATCGGTTAAACCGTTCTCTAGATATTAATTATTTAGTAAAAGAAACAGAATGGCGGATATTTGGAAAATGAAGCTTTTTTCGAAAAAAAAATATTATTCTTGATTTTCTCTTTATTTTAACTCATAGAACCATTTCCCGGAGTTTTTAACGGTTCTGACCACCCTGTATATTACACAATTTCAGACTTTAAAAGTAGACCTTCTCACAACTACATGTACAGGGTGATTCAGTAAGAAACAGAAAAACTTTCAGGACGTGTTCTACTAGTCAAAAAAAAAGAAAAAAGTTCATACAAACATAGGTTTGGAAATTCTTACTTTTCCAGTTATCCACCATTTTGTTTTTTTACACAATACGTAATATCTTTGGATGTAATAAATACATTGAATTCAGATTTGGGATACATATTTGGTACGACATCTATTACCCATTTACAAAAAAAAAACTAAAGTTTTTTCATATATTTTCGAAATGGCCGCCGTTTAAAATTTGTATTGTGAAATATCCCTAAACACGATAATTTTACAAAAAAAATCTTTTTTAAGTGACAAACATAAAATTGTTTAAATATTTTTTCTGCAACTTAAAAAATAACCGAATTATTGGATAAAAACTATAAAACATTAGTATCTGGATACATGCCCATAGTATAAAACATTTCTAGTTTTTAACTCATAACTCGGTTATATTTTAAGTTACAGAAATAATAAAAAATAAACGTTATGTTTGTCATTAAAAAGGAAATTTTAGTTTCTTGAAATGTTTTTGTAACGTTTGCTGTTTTGTACGAGTTTCTGTTGGATATTTTAAACCGCTACCTCAGAAAAACAAACATTATAATGGGCTAGAGCTAGTGTTTCTTATAGTAAAGACTTTAACGACAGGATAGAACGGAAGTTTTGTAAGATTTCGGTTAAAACGCAATACACCAACAGATAGTAATAAAATAGATACCTGATTCAAATCAATCTTTTCCATTTTACTTTCTCACTATAGAGAGAAAGTATAGTGATCGAAAAAAATCTATGTTGAGATTTTTGTGGAAATATCCGTTTTGGGACCCCCTGAGTCCAAAAAAGTGGCTTTTACAAAATGCCTGTCTGTATGTATACAAAGCTAGAGCGAAAACTATTCGATCGATTTCAAACAAATTTGCACCAGACACGTCAAGTAGGCCTGTATAGATGCAAGAAAAACGGTTTTGACATTTTTTGAAAAGCAACCCCCTTTTTGGCAATAAAACTCCCAAAAAATCTGTTATTATTTTTTTTATAAAAAACGGCTCTAACGATTTTGATAAAATTTGGCTTATTTGTATCCTTTAATGTATCCTATCATAGGCAAAAAAAACCGCACCTTTCTAAACATTCTCGTTTAGCTAATAATAATAATTATAACTTATTTTTGGGTGTTTTTTGGCCATAAAGGGGGTTGTTTTTCAAAAATGTTCAAAACCTTTTTTTCGTGCATCTATACAGGCCTAATTGACGTGTTTGGTGCATATTTGTTCGAAATCGATCGAATAGTTTTCTCTCTAGATAATAATAATAATATTTATTAGTTAATCTCCTACTTTACTATCACCTCTCCTACAATTATAAAGTCACAGTAAATTTGTTTAGTAATTTAAATATGTCTGTGAGAAAGTATGTGCCAGTTCCTGGTACCGTTTATTTACAACTGAAATTTTCTTGAAAGCGATAAAGACACTTTACGCTCAAATTGAATACAACATTTGTTCCTATAACTACAGTATAAGTTATTCTATTCCTACTATTTTCATAAGATTCATTTTAATTTACCATCCTTGAAAAATAAACATTGTAATGGGCTTGCGATTCTTACATACAATTAAGACTTTAAAGGTAGGATAGAACAGAAGTTTTGTAAATTGATTTTCAGTTAAATCACAATAATAAACCAACAACAATACTAAAATACCTATTTCAAAATAAATCTTTAAATTTATTGTAAGTACAGTCGTTTTTTGATGAAACTCCGTAATAAAGTATGACATTATTAGCAAAATAAAGTCTGTTTCACAAATATTAGTTTTATGGCTACTTATGTTTCGCTTGATAGTTGCCTGATCAAGGATAACGGCGAAATATAATGTACCAATAAATTTAATATTTGTTAAACTGGCTTTAATTTGTTAAATATTTTAAGTTTTACTGTGTTCAAATAAAATAAATAGTTTCAAGTATATCAAGTAAATCCATCCGTTCAGTAGAATATGAAAAGTAATAATAATATAGTACAATAAGTAAATAATTAAATATAAATAAATGTAGCAAAATTGCTATGGAGTCAGCGTAGCTTAAAAGGAGAAAACCCCTTTCAATGCCACCGTAGGAAACTTGAAATGACTGTTTTATCAAATAAAGATATCTAAATATACTGTAAAGAAGAAGGTTTGATTTAATAGAAGCCAGTAAAAACACACAAACATGTCAACGGTAGGTGTATAGGCAACACTTGGTACAATAACAAACTATTATACACCTTGGGGAAGCGTGTTTATCCAACTGGGTCTTGAATCATCAAGTGTACCTACTTAATGCAAAACTATATAGTGAGTTTGGTGAAGGAAGATTATGGTGTGTTTGATCTGGGATGGAATTGTCCCGCAGGGATCGGTTCTCTCAGCTATTTTGTTTTTAATCTTTATTAATGACATCTTGTATCAAAATTTTGAAGGATCGATTCGAGCATTTGCAGACGACATTTCCCTGCAGTATGTAGAAAACACCTGGGACAGAGTTGAGTACTTTATTCACAGGGATCTATTAATCTTATCAAAGTGGTGTAAGGCCAATCATATGATAATCAATGTGCAGAAGACAAAATTTATTAATTTCGATTTCCAAGGCTATCTTTTCCAAAGTAAATTAATTTACCACGCTGATAACTGCAAGGAAATTATTACATGCAATTGTCTGTCCATCGATCAGGCAGAAGATTTAACATTTTTGGGTGTCCATCTGGATGGCAAAATGTCTTGGAAAAAGCATATTAGCCTTCTTCATAAACAAATTAGAATGTACATAAGAGCTTTTTATTTTTGAGAAAGGTTTGTGATATAAAAGTCCTTCGGATTCTGTATCACGCTTTCGTCCATTCAAGGTTGCAATACGGGATTGAATGTTGGGGTGGGGCTTCTAAATCTGCTATTCGACCGTTATAGATAACACAAAAAAGTTTCATTCGTATAATGTTATTCAAGAATAAATTCCATTCTTCATTTCCATTATTTACGCAATTGAATAGTCTTCCCCTGAAACATCTTTTTGTATACAAAGTTATGAAAGTTTTCTTTATAAGGAGTGGTAATATAAATACTGATACAATTTTGTATTCAACCAGAAGTAGATCTGCACTGCAATTAAAACGTCCAAAAGTAAATCGCTCCTGTTTAAAGATCCTCCTTATTTGTAGGCCCAAAAGTTTTTAATTTGCTTCCAATCCGCTTGAGAGCAGAAAAAATGATTCGTAACTTTTTAACTTCTGTGAAAAGTTGGCTAATGAAACTCGAAGTAATTGAAGACTTACTCTGTGTAACTAAGTAGTGTTTAAGTTATTCGTGTTTGTACAGTGCTGTGGTGTTCTATTTGTTGTATTTATGTTCTTGTCAGTGACTAGATGACTTTTAATTTATTGTAATTATTTGTATAGTTATATTTTATTTAGTATTAGTACCAGTGCTTTGTTGCTGGTTTTCTTTCTCTGCCTATATATGTTTGTATTTGTCCTCTTGCCTCAGCAAGCTGCACATAGCAGTTAAAATGTATGTGATAAAAAGGTAGACCAAACTAAAATTTGTATTGTCTTCTCTCTCTAATTATTTCCAAAATTTTTGTTTATTAGTTTATCAAATGAACTAACCATCGGTTACAGGAAAAGATGGTTGGGTATTTCCTAGACATTAGTATATTGTTTAATTGTATATAAAAAGGAATCAATACAAAATTATTATTATTATTATTAATAATAATTTTGTCGCATAATTTCGTTACTTATCCAACTAGGTCTTGAATCAAGTGTACCTACTTAATGCAAAACTATATAGTGAGTTTGGTGAAGGAAGATTTTGGAGAGTTTATCTGGGAAGGAATTATTTCATTTCGTTGTTTGTTCAATTAGGTCTTAAATCATCAAGTGTATCTACTTAATGCAAAACTATATAGTGAGTTTGGTGAAGGAAGAT
Organism: Philaenus spumarius; assembly: GCA_018207615.1. Taxonomy (NCBI): domain Eukaryota; kingdom Metazoa; phylum Arthropoda; class Insecta; order Hemiptera; family Aphrophoridae; genus Philaenus; species Philaenus spumarius. The sequence goes on along the minus strand of JAGFPH010010628.1, from coordinate 21,336 downwards.
TGGGTCGCCGGAATACTACCCCCCCGGAAAACTACCCCCCCAAGCAGGTTCCTACGTAATTTTGACGTCAGAGATCGGGGGGGAAGTTTTCCAGTCACGCACACTCAAGTTTCGATGCGTTTGTATTATCACTTTATATAATTAGAATTAAAAAAAAACTAGAGGACTAACCTAAACTGTTTAGTCACAGTATGTTTCCGATAACAGTATAATTGTAGGAACCTGCTTGGGGGGGTAGTTTTCCGGGGGGTAGTATTCCGGCGACCTGCTTTTGCTAGGGGGGGGTAGTATTCCAGTCGCGAACACGGCTCCCATATTGGTTAGTTGGCAGATTTCGGGTCGTCACGTTTCACCTGGGGGGGTGGTTTTCCGGGGGGTAGTATTCCGCATCCCCGGAAGATTTTGGATAGTTTATCTGGGAAGGAATTATTTTGTTGATTAATTTCGTTGTTTGTTCAATTAGGTCTTAAAATCATCAAGTGTATCTACTTAATGCAAAACTATATAGTGAGTTTGGTGAGGGAAGATTTTGGATAGTTTATCTGGGATAGAATGATTTTATCGATTTATTTTGTTATTTATTCAACAAGATTTTGAATTAACAACTGTATCTACCAAAATCAAACTATATAGTGAGTTTCATGAGGGAAGAATTTGGAAAGTTTGATCTGGCATAGAATGATTTTGTTGATTAATTTAATTATTTATCCAACTAGGTGTTAAATAAAAAAGCGTCTCTACTTAAATCAAAACTATATATACAGTCTTCTGAATAAGAAATGTAGATAAATTCGTCATGTTATTTAGATTTCCTAATTGGAAAAAAATAATTAAAATTCTTTAAACGAATGTAGGACAGGAGTCCGGGTGGGCAAAGAGAGGACCACAAAAATGAGGACAAAGAGTCTGTGCCTTTTCTGATTGACAGTTGGGCTCTCTGTGCTTCATTTACGGTTGCAGCTAACAGAACCTAAGAAATCTATTAAGTGGCTTCTTTGGAATTATTACTAGTACCAGGAGACCGAGCTGAAGCTCGATTATAAGCAGGGCCTAGTTCGCTCACGTCAAAAACTATTATTGCAAATTTCCGTGAACATAGTTTAGGTTAGGCCTATAACATTAAACAACTAAATAAAGGGTATGTTTATTTAGCAGAAGTATTCGTTTCCATGGTAACTATAAATAGATACAACATTAGGCTTACCTCTAATAAAATACAGTTTAAAAGAAAACAGATGATTATTGTAATGGGATTGAAAACATTTGCATCAGCTGTGCTTCGTTTAAAAGAAAACAGATGATTATTGTAATGACATTGAAAACATTTGCATCAGCTGTGCTTTGTATTGTTTGAAATGGACAAATTACACTTTTTAATTTAATAAAAAGACGTAGAAAACGAATTTTCCCAGACTGGTGACCATTTCCAATCGATTTCTCGTGGCCAAAACCCCATATAAAATCAAAAAATCAAAATTCCTTAGACGGAGATTCCAGATCCATTTAGCAGACAGACAATTATCTCTCGCTTTAGAAGATAAGATACAAGATTTCCTGTTGTATTATTATTGTTCGGAGTGTTAGACTTTTCGCTAATCAGTGCTGAGCTAAATGCGATACCCATGTCCAAATGTCTCCGTCTGAGACGGACTAAAAGTTGCACCTTTTCTAAACGACAGTCGGACTCTTAGTCCTCCCCCTGGTTATAAAATGTTAATAACCGTTTTTAAAAAGTCAAATTTATTATTTTGTAACCTACTCACCATAAAACCGTTTAGAATAATCACAATTGTATCGTGTTTGGATTCATTTTTCGAGGAATAATAATAAGAGTTCATTAATTAGAGTAACGTAAGGTAACAGTTAGAAAAATGTGATTTTGTAGCACTAGGGCTAGTTGGCGATTCATAGAAGAACCATTAGCGGCAAGTAGACCGTGTGAGTGTGTCTGCACGTAGGGGTGAGGGTCGATTTTACGGTGTCGCGAAAAAAGCGCACCCCCCCCGCTGTTGACTAGGATGATTTGACTTAGAAACAAATACAATCTTACTGTATACATGCAACTTACAAGCAGTGGAACTTACTTAAAACCAACATGTACAGCAGTTTTAAAATTTAAATAATATAGCCTACATACGGAGTTAAATAAAGATAGCAACTTCAACCACGCAGCTAAACCACTGACGTGAGTTGAGCGAATTTCCAAAATTAAGTTTATGGGCCTATGTTTTAGGGTTTCAACCAACAATTTGGAAAATAGGTCTATTCACGACGGTGCTGAATAGCTGCAAAATGCTTCGCACGCCATTCCGCATATTGGGAGAATTTTCAATGCATAGTGCATTGCGTGCTTCGCACGCCAACCCCCATATTTTTAGTATCTTCAATACACAAAGCATTGAACCGTATTGGGAGTATCTTCAATGCACAATTCTTTGCGTGCTTCGCACTCCATTCCGCGTATTGGGAGTATTTTCAATACACAATGCTTTGGTGCTTCGCACTCCATTCCGTATATTGGGAGTATTTTCAATACACAGTGCATTGCGTGCTTCTCACGGCAACCCCCTTATTGTTAGTATCTTCAAGCCACAATTCATTGCGTGCTTCGCACTCCATTCCGCGTATTGGGAGTATTTTTAATACACAGTGCATTGCGTGATTCACACACGCCATTCCGCATATTGGGAGTATTTTCAATACACAGTGCATTTCGGGCTTCGCACGCCAACCCCACGGTAGAATCCACCAAATGGCTTTGGACCGGGTACTTTTGTGGTAGGCCTATTTTACGTTTTGATCGATTTCGGGAGAACCAAGCGAGCTATAAGGTCGCGTAAAAAAACAAAATGTGCAGAATAACATCCTACATTTATATATATGTAGAAACAATTCAAAAACAAATTCATTCTCGTAAGAAAAATCACAAAAAATAGTTACTTCCGGTCAAAAAATGTGCTTCCGGTGGTGGATTTTTTTGCTAACGAACTCGTCCATGCGACGTAGACAACCAACATGTGTACCAAATTTGGACCAAATCGGACTTAAAATGCGGCCGTTAGAGTGCGAACACATATATACATAAATGTATTCATATATATGAATTTTAATGATTTTTTTATATATGATCGGGGCTCATTTGCTACTCTCGACCTTAGGTCTTACCATAAGGGTCACTGCAATAGCTCATTTTTTCTATGGAAATTCGATAATAACCAGGACAAAAACCAATCATTGAGATAAAAACGGTGTAAATACTATTTTGTTTAAGTTAGTAATATAAGACCCTTTTAAACAACCCTTGCACTTGGGAAAGGTAAGGTGTAGGTTAGGTTAGGTTATTAATTATTTTATTTAACTCAATATTTAGGCTATATTATTTAAATTTATATACTTACTGTGAATATTGGTTATATGTCAGTTCCACTACTCGTAAGTTTTATGTAAATACTAAAAATGAGCTGAATTGTCTCCATTTCCTTCTTATAGTACATGTATTCATTGTCAATGCGGTAGTTCTCTATGTTGTGCCCGTTTTTCACCTGCAAAATTTTGTTTCCTATAACCCTTGTGTCACCCTTGTCAAACATCAACCTGGTGGGCTGTGCGCTTTTTCCGCTAAATTCCAGTTGTGCGCTTTTTTCGCTGAGCGCGTTTTACGGTGTATCTATTTCATTTCAGGGCACACTGCTGTTTGGACAAACTACAGGATGAAATCGTTTTCGTACGAACTAGTTCACCACTGGCCACATAGTGGTCAACCTCTTTGGTTGTGCAGCTCTAGTAAAAAGGAACACCTTGTTTGGAAAGCTTTTTATTATCTTAATATGTACGAATGATTGAATCCGACCTCAATGTTAATACAGCTCGGTCCTTAAAGCTGGGTTTTCCTAGATCTTTGTGCGCAGCGCACTGCGCACTGCGGAGTCTACTCAACAACATGTAATAGAACGGGGCCGTTTACCTAGACCCCTCCGCGGTCCGCAGTGCGCTCTGCGTAACTGGACGACCCCTCTGAGAGCAGTCAAGTGCGGACCGCGGAGCACAACAGAGCTATTTTTGGGTATTAGTTTTAGTTATACAAGGGAGTGCTGTAGTTGAATGAATATTATTGATATAATGTCTAATAAGTTTACGGCTAGTGAGGATAAACAGCTTATCGAGATCGTCGGTAGTCATCCAATACTGTGGAATATGGTTCAAAAACACCTCGTATGGCAGGAGATTGGCCTTTTGATCAACAAAAGTGGTACATAATTCTTTATGTTCTTTATTTGGGTAGTTGTGACGAGAAGTAGTCAGACAATGTGGTTGGCTGTCTGTATTAAGGCTCGGGTCCCTAAATTCAAAACGGCGAAGTTGGCTACAATTTCAATCTTAACCTAACCTAACCGTACACTTTTAAGCATAGTTTTGTGTTGTTTCGTCAAAAAAACGAAAACTGTATTTTTTCCTTAAAGTAAAGTAGATTCTGGGTGTTGATTGCAGAGGTTTTTTTGCAATATATCTTTTCGTAAAAAATTAATAAAGTTTACTATTATTTTATATATACGTTTATGAAAACAAAACAACGGTTTTAAAAAATGTATTCGGTAATTAACATCCGCATATGACAGTCCCCCTACTTCAAAAAGAAACCAAATTTTTATATTTAGTTCTCGACTTAAGGAAAAAATGACTAATTCTGTAGCATTGCTGTTATGGGAATTAGAATCAATATGGCGGCCCTTAACCAATCCAAAATCAACGATAAACAGATAGTAAAAGGAATATATTTATGTAGTAATAATGCACTACAATAAACCTCGGTAACCGAACTAAAGGGGGGGGGGGAGACGTTTCGGATAACGATTTTTTCATTCAAGCCAAGAACATCTAACACAGTTTTGAAAGTCAAACGAATTCGAAAGTCTCTTTGTAAGCTACACTTATGTTCTTTAAGTTAAAATTACATTTTTAGAATTACAGTACATCACTATATAATCATTAAATTAATCGCAACAGTTTTCAATAAACTTCTATTTTAGATTTCATTGTTAGCTGCTAATTTATCAGCGAAAGTAATCACAATACGCTTCCACTTATTGTTAGTCGCCATAGCACAAAAATTCACTCGCAAAGGAAATAAAAAACATTTTATGACATGATATTAGGAGGGGTGGGAGAGTTAGCAGTGTTGTTATAGTTTTAAACTGATAAAAGGTCAAATACGCAGCGCAGCTAGGAAAACAATACCTCGCAGTGCGCAGTGCGCTGCGTAAAAAGTGCGGAGCTAGGAAAACACAGCTTAACTACTGCAGGCGTCTATGGCCACGATTTTAATATTGCTAAAAGCAGTTACAGAACTTTTATTTGGTAATTGCCTTCGTTCTTTTAAAATTACCCATAACGAATATTCTAGGAAGGAAATCGATTAAATGTTTTTGCTTCTACCACCTTCTCACTTAGCCTACCATTCATTTCTCCGTTTCACCTATGTTAGCAGAGTCTTAAAGCTCCTTTTTTAATCGCATCTGATCGCTATTGGATGTAAAGGTAAATGACCTTCATACCCGTACGCACGCGGTTCTGCGCAGGTTGTTAATGATAGTAAACAATGATTTATGTTGTCGTAAAAGACTCGATCCCGGTTTTTAGCTAATGTAATGACAATATAATGTAATTAAGTTGCGTGCAGGGATATTAAAGTACGATGCGTGGGATTGGGAAACAGTTTTAGTTTTAATCTTGGCAATAAACACAAGAGTAGATAGTTTTAAAGTAACTAAATTGGTCTGCCTTTCTTAAGTATGATTACCTTAACAAGCATGATGATTACCTTCTTTTATCCCAAGCACAATTTTTACAGGAGTAACTTACAACAATTTCTTTATTTTGGTGTCGATGCAAACCAAATACAGCGATAAGTTTATTATACAAAGTGTTGGGAAAAACGGTTCCAAGAATTCGGGGGTTGATTCCCCACATCAAAATAAGATGAAAAGTTTCAATGAACGTAGGCCCAAACATGCTTTGTTTTCTGTCTAGCCGCCATTATTTTTTTTTACAAAATAATTCATATCCAGAGAAATGTTTGCCTGATTGAGTTTAAACTTGGCATGAAGTTTAACCCGACAATGATCTATCTCGTGAAAAATAAGCGGTTATATCCAATCGTGCGTTTCAAAATGGTGGCTGTTTGAAAATTTCAAACGTAAATTGCACAAAAACCGTACATTTTAACAAAAAATATCAAGACACCTTTTTTGTACCTCTTTTGATTCCCTATCGGATGGTCTCACTGTCAACACAATCGGATGAAGGATAATAGCTAATTTAAAGATAATATCAGCATATGTACATACAATATTGCTGTGTTTACTGTGTTGGTATAGGATGCCGGGTTGAATAACCAGTTATTACACTTAACTTAACTATTATCCTTAATCCGATTGTTTTGAAAATTAGACCACTCGATAGGGAATCAAAAGGGCTACGAAAAAGGTGTCTCGATATTTTTTGTTAAAATGTACGGTTTTTGTGTAATTTAGGTTTGAAATTTTCAAACAGCCGCCATTTTAAAACGCATGATTGGATAATCGCTTATTTTTGTTAAAATATACGGTTTTGGAGTAATTTAGGTTTGAAATATTCAAACACACGCCATTTTGAAACGCATGGTTAGATATAATCGTTTATTTTTCTTGAGATGGATCATTGTTAGGTTAGAATTCATGCCAAGTTTGAATTCAATCAGTAAACATTTCTCTAGATATGAGTCATTTTGTAACAAAAAACAAAATGGCGACTAGTCAGAAAACGGAGCATTTTGGGACCTATGTTTGTTGCAACTTTTCATCTTATTCTGATGTTGGAAATCACGCCATGAATTCTTGGAGCCGGGAGTGTTTAGACTTTACAATTGCTACAGTCAATGGGGTTGAAATGGGGTCGCTACTCCATACAATACATATAAATTGAACTAACTCCCTACAAGCTATAAAGCTGACAGGCCCGTGAATCGCCTGAAAAGTTAAGCCTCAATTTGCCAAGATATCGTTACCCAATGGTCCAGCCTGCTCATAACGAGACTAAACTAACACTTGCTAACTACAGGATACAAGGCTAACTCACGGTTGACACCAAACAAGCCATGCACCGCTACTGTGCCCACAGGCTTGTTTAATATTAAATTTTATATAAATAGATTACGACGACCGGCATTACATGGGCCACTCTCCTAATATGGGAGATTAGTCCATAGTTAAATGGGTTCGGCTTCTTAATGAATAATCAAACAATAAATTCGGAATGGTTAACACAATTACACAACACACGTTCACTCCTTAGTTTCTCGAGCTGGCCTGCGTCTAGTCTTGCTCAGCAGGGTGAGATAGTCACCTGTGGACCGAGTGGAACTTTTCTGATCCACTGAATTTGTACTGAGCATCTACTCACTCATAGTCAAGGCTCAAACGTGAGCCTAAAGACTTAATAATCAAAACTACTATTACTAAAAAAATTCTAATGTAATTCTCCCAAGAATAAAATGATTTTTGTACTCACCCACTACGACAACGTGGCCAAACGAATTTCCCTTTCCGATGGCCGTACAGTTCCACCTCTTGGACTTGAACTGTTCTTGACACTCCATGGTCCCCAGACGGATACCATCTCCTACAGCGACCATGGCGTCGGGAGCGGCTCGACACATGTCCCTCTGTTTGGGCGTAAGTCCAGGGATCCTGCTGCAGATTACATGAGCCCCCAGCGCCACCACGCTGGACATTACCCTGTAAAGTACACACAGCCGGTTAAGGATTGTATTCAGGGAATTTATTAGAGTATATTTACTCTTATGGAATTTTTGATGAAGCAAGTACAGTATGGATTATTTCAGAAACAATTTTCCATCTATTAAAGTAGTTATGAAGAGAGTTAGCTCAGGTGTTAGAAATAAAGAGGTTTCCTACACATAAAAAAGTATATATCTTTATACCGAGTGTACAAAAAGCCCCGCGCTGGTTTAATATTTTCTGAACGATTTCAGATAAAGCAATAACATTTGGTACATCATCACTACACCTAAAAATCTACTTTTTGAAGGAACTATCAGTTTTCTGTCATATCATGGGGACGTCCCGCAAGGAGTGAGAAGGAAATCTTAAATAGGAACATAGGTAAATATGTACATCATTTTAAAGGACTTGTCTAGCAGACTTTAATGCCGCAAACCGCACTCAAAAAGGTTGATCCAGTACAAAATGGCGGCTGCTCAAAGGTTTTACTTGGTTAAAGATTTTATTAGTAGCCACAACCCACAAAGGTAAGTAGACATCTTCTTTCGATAAAACCTTTGAATATCTGCCATTTTGTACTGGATCAACCTTTCTGAGTGCGGTTTGCGGCATTAAACTCTGCTAGACAAGCCCTTTAAAATTATGTACATATTGACCTATGTTCCTGTTCAAGATTTCCTTCTGACTCCTTGCGGGAAGTCCCCATGATATGTCAGAAAACTGATAGTTCCTTCAAAAAGTAGATGTATAGGTCTAGTGATAATGTACCAAATCGTTTTGATTTATCTGTAATCTTTAAAAAAATATTAAACCAGTGCGGGACTTTTTGTACACCCTGTATATATAATTCTTCTGTATGTCACAGAACTCCTTCTAGACGACTGGACCAATTTTGATGAAATTTTGTGTGTGCGTTTGAGTGGGTCCCTGGATAATTGAGATTCATAATTGTAAGGGGTTGAGATGGGGTTGCTACCCCTATACAATAAATATAAATAATTAAACTAACTTCCTACAAGCTATAAAGCTAAAATTATGTAATATTATTATTAGATTCACAATTGGAATGGGTTGAAATGGGGTTGCTACCCCTATACAATAATAATAATAAATTAAACTAACTTCCTTCAAGCTATAAAGCTAAAATTATGTAATATGTAGTATAATATTATTTTAATGGATATACAAAACTATTTGCGATTTGATTACTTAAGTCAAAGGGATGAAATGGAATAACTACCCTTAAATTAAATAATAATCCCTTACTTTTTTGAATATTCTCAAAACCTACTCAACTAATTTTACTAAAAATTCACAATTTACACATAATATTAGTACCAGGATTTTTTTAGAGAATATCGTCACTAAAAACCAAAAATTTAAATGGGGTAGCTACCCCTAAACAATAAAAATAAATTAAATTCCTACGAACTATAAATCTAAAAATGTTTAACATTATTCTTAATTGATGTTACCAAAAACAAAATTGCAACTCGATTACTTAAGTCAAAGGGATGAAATTTGACAACCACCCTTAAAATTAAATCAAGCAATAGCGAAGCATTGCCAGGTCCACTATATTATATATCGCTTCAACTGACAAGTACAATCACTATGGGGAACAGGGCATTTCTGATTATTATAGCTTAGGGTTGAAAAAGAGTAATGAAACAAATTCAAAGTAAACGTATAAACAGTTTACAAAAATTAAGTTACTCTGTATTATATAAAAAAAATCCTTGCATTCACGCAAAAACTCTCTACCTTTACTACGCATTCGTTAACCCACGTCACTGCTACAGCAACGGCCCTACATCGATCCAAGTGCCTCAGTCCTAATCAATCGACGTCATTTCCGTGAAAATATAAGAGTATTTAATAATTCGTTAGCATTTGCTTCGCTTCGAGTGTAGATCGTGAGTGAACGGCGAAGGTGCAAGTCACCGCGGGAGTAGGTGAGCGAAGCAAGCAATGAATATTTTCAAACTCGCACTTCCCCTGATGGAACTTGAACCCAGATTCTCACAACTTATACGATGATCTATTCGAACGCGTTTCAACGAGAATGTCGCCAACTTCAGTAATACACGAGCTGCAACAACCAAACTATCACTTGGTTTATAACTATCACAAGACAAGCACAATATGTAGTTATGCGTATCATAATTTGTTGTCTATTTATTCCGGAAAGGAAGGTAAACAGTTGTTTTTTACTAAAATAAAATCGTCTGTTTAGTTCCATTCAACATAATCGTACAAAATAAGTAAAAGCTAGTGTCGCGAATAATAGTTTTGTTAAACTCGTACAATGCGAGTCCAACAGAAACTCAAACGTAGAATACATTTCATCAAAAACAATCCTTCATCGTGAGGTACGATCTATCAAGTGTTTTTTAGTTATCTATATATATAAAAGCCAAATCCACTGACTCACTGATCACGATTTCTCAAAAACTACTGAACGGATTGGAACGAAATTTGGTATGAAGCTTCCACTAGGGCCATAGGTGCTCTCTAAGAAAGGTTTTAAACAAATTCAAAATTTTATTGGGTTTGGGGGTCAAAGTTACTAAATCACGATTTCTCTAAAACTACTGTACGGATTGGAATGAAATTTAGTATGTAGCTTCCTCTAGAGACGTAGGTGCTGATAAGAACGGTTTCAAAAATTTGAAATCTTGGGGGGGTTTGAGGGTCAAAGTTACTAACTCACGATTTCTACAAAACCACTGAAGGGATTGGAACGAAATTTTTTATATAGCTTCCTTTGGGGCCATATGTGCCCTCTAAGAAAGGTTTTCAAAAAATTCGAAATTTTAGGGAGTTTGGGGATCAAAGTTACTAAATCACAATTTCTCTAAAACTACTGAACGGATTAGAATGAAATTTGGTATGTAGCTTCCTCTAGGGCCGTAGGTGCTGATAAGAAAGGGTTTCAAAAAATGTTTAATCTTAGGGTGGTTTGGGGGACCAAATACTAAATCACGATTTCTCCAAAACCACTTAATGGATTTTAACGAAATTTGGTATGTACCTTCCTCTGAGGCCATAGGTGCTGGCTAAGAAAAGGTTTTAAAAAATTCGGAATTTTAGAGAGGGTTTGGGGGGGTCAAAGTTACTAAAAAAAACCACCGAACTGATTGGAATAAAATTTAGTATGTAGTTTCCTCTAGGGGCATAGGTGCTCTCTAAGGCAGGTTTTCAAAAAATTCGGAATTTTAGAGGGGGTTTGGGGGGGTCAAAGTTACTAAAAAAATCCACCGAACGGATTCGAATGAAATTTA
>JAGFPH010010628.1:0-10264 GCA_018207615.1 Philaenus spumarius | reverse complement strand
GTATGTAGCTTCCTCTAGAGCCCTAGGTGCTCTCTAAGAAAGGTTTTAAAAAAATTCGGAATTTTAGAGGGGGTTTGGGTGGTCAAAGTTACTAAAAAAAAACACCGAACGGATTGGAATGAAATTTAGTATGTAGCTTCCTCTAGGGCCCTAGGTGCTCGCTAAGAAAGGGTTTTAAAAAATTCGAAATTTTAGGGGATGTTTGGAGGGTCAAAGTTACAAAAAATCCCCATAAAAAATACATAGTGTAATATATTTATTGATATAATATATTTTTGTTAATATACATTTAACTTTGATTTGTCAATCCGTGCAAAGCCGGGTCGGGCCAGCTAGTTTATATATATTTCCATAAACCAGGAAATAAATCTGGGATTTAAAAGACGCCCTGACCTGAATGAAAGTTGACTACAGCTTACTGAGTGAACTTTATGTTTGTAACGTCGTAAAGTCGAAGCAAACGGTTATAGCATTGATCTTCCTGAAGGTGAACCTTATTTCCTAAAGATTGCGGACGTTAAAGCGCCTAGCTTCCTCAAGGTTTCTTTATTGCTAACTATCCAGTCTTAAAGATGTCGTCGTTTAGTGGTTGATAGTTGCAGTGGGAGATTGTGTTTAGCAGTTGGGCTATTTGTCTTGAATGGAAAATCTGTTTTACCGGTTGTTTTGATGGATACTAGAAACCTGTTTTTATGAATTATTATTTGCCGCATAGGATTAATATAAAACACTTCATTCAAACATAAGAATTAAACTACTGCGAAATTTTTTTTATGAACTGATGTAAACATTGTTTTGATTTAGTGGATGGTTTCTAATATAAATCAATTTAAAAAGAACCGGCGTGTTTAGATCCCTTTTTAAACCCTTAGATTGTAGTAGTTAAACACTCCTAGCATCAATATACAGGGTGTACAAAAAGTCCCGCACTGGTTTAGTATTTCGTATATAAAGAAAATTTGAAGGTAGATGTGATTGAGGAACCTACTCTTTGTAAAAATACTATTTTATTTACATTTCAAAATAATTATCCGCCATCTTGGATTCTCCATTTTGAATGTAACTTTGCTTTTTTTAATGGAAAGGCGGTCTTGTGATACATCATTTCGATGTAGAATTTTAAGAGAAAACCAACTGTGAAATTTGCACATCCATATCTTTAACCGATTAAAAATGGCGGCCAAAAAAACACGAAATCGTGTTTTCCAATTTTGCCCCATTTTGCTGTACTGTTTTTGTTTAAAATAGTAATTATTATTATTTTTGGATTTAGAATTAAATAAGCTTTCAAACGATATGCCACTCGGGTATGTCATTAGAAATGATAAAGTCATTAAATTTTACAGCGTTCTATTTTCTTGTGTCATTTAAGCAATTGGGTAACAGGTTACAGACACTTACGTAAATTAGTTTTGCGATTTTTATATAAATCTTAAACCATCTCCAAAATGTATCCAGTATTTTTTTAAATTTCAACCCTTAGTAAGTAACTATTGTATTTTAAGCGCTCATTTTTAGAATGAGTTACATAAAACACATTTGAAATTTTAAGGTTTTTTTTGTAAATCTATATATTTTAAAAAAATCCTGATTTTAGTTCACTCACTTCCTGAAGTTAATACTTAACCGATTTTGATGATTCTTTTTTTATTTAAAAGATAATTTCCAGTTCTAAGTCACTGTTGAAGCTAAATATTTGATTTTCACTTTTATTTTAGTTTTATTCCGAGTTTAAAAAATGCATCAGTAGCCTTTGCTACAACTAGGCTGAATAGGAAATACTGTCATTTGATTTTAAACAGCTGATAAACTAATTGAGTTTCAAAAATAAGTTTTGTTTACTTTAAACTTAATCAAATGTCAACAGATGATTTGATTTAGGTTATGTTATTGTTGGTGTGTTTTAGGTCTGATTTGTTGCTGTGTAATTGAACTATAGGCTTTTTATTTTTGTTATAAATATTTTACTTACACTTTCGCTTTGGTTATATTCAGAGTTTTAAAATCGCATCAGTATGCTACAACTAAAACTAGGAAGTTATTGGTTCTAAACAGCTGATAACCTAATTGAGTTACGGTATGTTATTGAGCCTTATGAATAAAAATGATTCAGCCTGATAGTTGATTCAGTAATCAGCTGCAGTCTCTTATATTTTCATTGACAGTTTATTTCAAATTTTAAATCAATTTTTAGATTAGGTTTTTATTAAAGTGTAGACCTGAGCCTTGCTGACTATACAACGGGTTCCAACGGCACACAACGGGTTCCAACAGGGAGTTGGGGGGTGGGGGGTTGGCGTGCGGAGCACGCAGGGGTCTCCCCTAGTTATCATTTTAAGATAGGTAACTCTCAAAATCAACATTGTTATTATTTTTATCGCAACATTTGATTATAGTTCATATTTATTAACAAAAGAAAGTGACTAGAGTCTCTAACATTTTGGTTTTGTTATCCTTTGACAACGCACCACTCGGATTGAAGACCCAAGCATAAAATTGTTTTATTATATAACTCAAGAGTTTACTGAACTTTTACGAGATACTTTTAAAGGTTTAATCAACGTGCAAATTCAATCAGCTGTGTACAAAATTTGATAAATGGTTGCCATGGTAACCCTACCGACTCCGCTCCTGCCTCCCGTCAACTGTGTAGGACCAACTCTTAGACATAACATTAAACGCGATTGTAACATACTTAGAAGTGGCATTTTCGTATAGACTGTCGTAAAACATCAAGTCGAGTGGAATGAAAACAGATTTTAAGTTTGTCGCCGTAAGCCAAGTAGTAAGTGCTGAAGGCGAACGCCATATTTCATGTCCTGCCAATTGTGATTAAAGGGTCTGCTCCAGTAAACGAGAAAGCAACCGGAAACGCAAGCGCTTCTATAACCGTATCTAAACAGTGCAATTTCTTGCAGCTGAGCGCTTTGACATTGCCTCATTTCAAAACCATTTTATAAATCCATCTTTTGTAAATTGAGTGCTGAAAAAAACTGAATTTTCTTTATAAAATTTCGGATCCGGCTTGCAAATTACTTTTCATTATTATTTTTTTATTGTGTTGGGAAAAAATTAAAACATTATACTTAAAAAATGTCAATTACATAACAAAATAAAAGCATTTAAAAAAATCTAAAATGCAAAACGGATGCGTACTGTAACTGTGCTTAAAATGAGACCTTGCAAACAATTTTATGATAAAAATAATTCGACCACGCAGCTGAACCGCTGACATGAGTTGAGCAAATTTCCAAAATTAAGTTTATAGGCCTATGTTTTAGGAAGTCAAGCAACAATTTGCGAAATAGGTCTATTCACGACGGTGACGAATAGCTGCAAAATGGTTCGCACGCCATTTTGCATATTGGGAGTATCTTCAATCACAATGCATTGCATGCTTCGCACGCCAACAACCGTATTGGGAATATCTTCAATACACAATGCATTGCGTGCTTCGCACGCCAACCCTACGGTAAAATCCACCACATGCCTTTGAACCGGGTACTTCTATGGTATTTTACGTTTTGAACGATTTTGGGGGAACCAAGGGAGCTATAAGGTCGCGTAAAAAAAATAAAATGTGCAGAATAACATCCTACATTTATATCTGTAGAAAAAACTCTAAGAAAAATTCATTCTCGTAGGGAAAATCTAAAATAATAGTTACTTCCGGTCAAAAAACGTACTTCCGGTTGTTGGATTTTCTTGGGTAACGAACTCGTCCGAGCGACGAAGACAACCAACATGCGTACCAAATTTGGACCAAATCGGACTTTAAATGCGGCCGCTAGAGTGCGAACACATATATACATATATATATGATTTTTAATGACACCCCAAAACGTGTTCTGGCGACCATGATCGGTGCTCATTTGCTACTCCCGACCTCGGGTCTCACCATAAGGGCCACTGCAATAGCTCATTTTTCCTATGGAAATTCGCTAATAAACGGAATAAATGCTTTGAAATTTAACATTGCTCTTATGGGATAAAAATCCAAGATGGCCGCCACTACATCACACCCTTAATTACGTACCGTCCCGGAATTATTCAGCGCGCGGGTCCACTCGGGTTCTGGTCCCACTCGAACCGGTGTCTAAAAATCGAGTGGACACCGACATAAGCGATCGCTGGGGACCAGTTGACAGTGGCGTTTGTAAAACGGACTGACGGCAATGACATCGTCATCGATCAGTGCCGTTTATTTATTACATCATGGGAATTATTAATTAATTATGGTTATCTGATTAGCCATCCAGGGCCTAATTAGTCAAGGGGAGCCAATTAACCATCCCTGGGATACCAACACAAGTGTGGGGGGGGGGGGGTGATTGATTAGTGACCGCAATGTAGATTTCCGTTTAGTTATCATAATAGCATGGCCAATTCAGTTGAGTAACATTACCCGGTAGTTACTTAAGATTTTAATATTAATACAGTATTTATAAGTAAGATATGTTAGTTAAACATAGCCTCATCAAGGATGTCTTCGGTCCAGTGTGAGGTTTTTTAGCCAGAATTTTCCAGAAGTGGTTGTTTTTAACCACCTAAGATCCACGCGGTCAAATAGGCTAGATTGACCTGCACGTTATGTAGTTGTGAATGTTGGAACAACTTTATAGCCGTTAAACTTTGCTTTCAAGGTCTATTTATTGTTAACTACTGAGGTCTGAAGATGCGGTTTTATATTTGACATTTTGCACGGTCAAATAAGCGGAAAACCTCTGGAACCAAAAGGCGCAAATGTAGTAGTTAGGTGACTTAGGCGGTGGGTGCACGCTAAAAAAAGATTTTTTCCAATTGCTGGTCTAACCGCGAAAATAAGGAAAAACGATATAACAGCGAAAAGTGAGGAACATTATTTTTTTCCCAACCTCAAGTGCCTACAAACTCGAAATTATGTGAGTAATTGTTTTATCGGTTGGTGTAACTGTTAAAACAATCTAATGAAGGATAAAGCTAAGTTATGTGTAATAATTGGTTTATTCAACCCGGCATCCTCTACCAACACAGTAAAAATGCTACAATGTTAGGTTCCTTAGGCGGTGGGTGCACGCTAAAAAAGGATTTTTTCCAATTGCTAGTCTAACCGCGAAAATAAGGAAGAGCTATATAACAGCGAAAAGTGAGGAATATTATTTTTTCCCAACCTAAAGCGCCTACAAACTCGAAATTCTGTGAGTAATTGTTTTATCGGTTGGTGTAACTGTTAAAACAATCCAATGAAGGATGAAGCTAAGTTATGTGTAATAATTGGTTTATTCAACCCGGCATCCTATACCAATACAGTAAAAATACTAAAATATTGTATGTACATTTGCTGCCATTATCTTTAACTCAACTATTATTCTTCATCCGATTGTTTTGAAAGTTAAATCATCCTATAGGGAATTAAAAGGGCTACAAAAAAGGTACCTTGACATGTTTTGTTAAAATGTACGGTTTTTGAGTAATTTAGGTTTGAAATTTTCAAACAGCCGCCATTTTAAAACGCATGATTGGATATAATCGTTTATTTTTCTTAAAATAGATAGATTGTTAGGTTAAACTGCGTGCCAAGTTTGAACTCAATCGGTTAAACCGTTCTCCAGATATTAATTATTTAGTAAAAGAAACAAAATGGCGGATATTTGGAAAACGAAGCGTTTTTCGAAAAAATATGATTCTTGATTTTCTATTTATTTTGACCCATAGAACCATTTCCCGAAGTTTTTAACAGTAACTTTGTTCCACCCTGTATATCAAGGAAAAAACATAGTGCGGTTTGTAAAGTACCGGCTGGCGTGGTTAGGACACGCGGAGCGTATAACCAAGAAATTGTTACACGGCAGAAAGGAAGGAAGAAGAGGACGCGGAAGATATGGATGCAGGATTTGGAAGAAGCCAGTTATAAGATGGTGGACGAGTTGTAAGAGAGGCCAAAGCAGTAAAATGGATGTAGCGCCAAGGAAATTTAAACAAGTAGTGAGCGAAATACAAATTATGATCCAGACGGGGACACGTAAACTGCCCCGATATTTTAGGTACTTTGGAAATGATAAAACTGCCCCGCTCGTTAAATGGGATCAAGAAGGGTAGCCTCGCCAGACCAGAAATGCTGAAATCGCCTCAACGTTCTACCTGACACAGGTACGGGATATTTCCCTCCGAATAATTTCATAGCCCCTTGCTGTAGCATACCAACTGATTGGAACGCATTCCAATAAATATTAGGTTAGGTCAGGTTGGGTTTTAGAAGACTGCAGTCACTGACTGTTTGAATTGAATTATAAGCATTTTACGTTGATTTTCGTTAGTGCTTGCTTTTAGTTTGTTAATTCAACCTAAAAAATTCCCCCTTTCCCCAGCCCCGTAACGACTACCTGGCCGAGCGCTCGGGGCAATTTTAGCATTTCTAGTCTTGCGAGGCGACCCTTCATAATCCCTTTTAATGAGCGGGGCAGTTTCATCGTTTCAAAAACACCCAAAATGTCGGAACAGTTTCACCAGGCAAGTTCCGGACTTTTGCCCTACACCGTACAAGATGCCTTGCTGGCGCACAACCTAGCCGTGGCATGGGACGGACAGACTCTACGAAACAACCGGTGATTAAACATACTTCTAAAATACGATAATTAAGCTTGTTTATGTTAGAAATGAGTTGGAACTGCTACCGACCAGGTGTTGAAGTGACTGTCGCATGAGTTAATATTATGATGTAACTGTTTCGTTTGACTAAACAAACACATTAATCACGAAAACCAGTTTATATTTAAAGGTTGCATTCCGCGAAGGTGACACATTTCTAACGCGGAAATATATTATATTGGAAATAGTTGAGTACTCGCTGATTCCCTTTGTACGTGATGGTTGTAAGCTGCAAATGTAATAGACTAAACTCTTAGGCGCCATTTCGCTTCAAAACTTTCGAGGTTTTGTTAAACATAAGATATATTTCTTTGTGGACAATTTTCTTGCCTTATTCTAGACACAAACCGGGCACATTTTAACGATTTTTAAGTTTAGCCCAATGAATAGAGAGGGTCTACCCTGCAAAAGGTCCGGTAGTCCTGAATTTTGTATTCACCCCCACTCTTCAGAGTTTGACGTTAAAATATTTGAGGAACGGATGTTGTAGACAGTCAAATGCTCTACAACTTTTATGCAAGCAATATTTCTCTACAATGAAGTCTTCGTGGAGTTTACGTGAGTCAAAGTGGCGAGAAAGTTAAAGTTTTGCAATGCTTTAGGTTTACCCCTTTTTGCTGCCCCATACCTTGGTAACCGTTGGTCGTAAAAAAAACTTAAAGAAGCGTATTTTTTTGGAAATTTTGTCTTCTGTAATTCGGTTGTCAAAATAGTGTATATTCGAAAATGTACAGGAAAGAAGTTACAGGCCAAAAACTGAAAAAGAGCTAACATTTAACAGCTTTTCGCTTATAACAAAAGTTTTCATGGGGGTAGGACGACGAAAACTTGGATTCATCACTACCTGATGGTCCCAAACAACATATAAAAACTTCAGGACTACCGGACCTTTTTTTAGGGTAGCAACCTTTTACTTTCTCACTATACTATAGAAAAAGTAAAGTGATCGCAAAAAAAATCGATGTTGGGATTTTTGTGGAAATATCCGTTTTGGGACCCCCTGAGTCCAAAAACGTGGTTTTTACAAAATGTCTGTATGTATGTACTGTATGTATGTCTGTATGTATACAAAGCTAGAGAGAAAACTATTCGATTGATTTCGAACAAATTTCCTCCAGACATGTCATTTAGGCCTGCGTAAACTCACGAAAAAAGGTTTAGAAATTAAAAAAAAAACCTTTTTGACCAATAAACCCCCAAAAAATCAGTTATAATTTTTTTTATAAAAAAAACGGCTCGCGAAAACAAACTATTTTAACACAAAGTACGAAATGAGGAAGCACAATGTCAATTTCAGAGGTATTACAGAGTAAACTATTTTAACACAAAGTACGAAATGAGAAAGCACAATGTCCATTTCAGAGGTATTACAAAGTAAACTATTTAAACACAAAGTACGAAATGAGGAAGCACAATGTCCATTTCAGATGTATTACAAAGTAAACTATTTTAAAACAAAGTACGAAATGAGAAAGCACAATGTCCATTTCAGAGGTATTACAAAGTAAACTATTTAAACACAAAGTACGAAATGAGGAAGCACAATGTCCATTTCAGATGTATTACAAAGTAAACTATTTTAACACAAAGTACGAAATGAGGAAGCACAATGTCCATTTCAGAGGTATTACCAAGTAAACTATTTTGTTACAAAGTATGAAAAGAGGAAGCACACTGTCCATTTCAGAGGTATTGCCAAGTAAACTATTTTAACACAACTTACGAAATGAGGAAGCACACTGTCCATTTCAGAGGTATTACCAAGTAAACTATTTTAACACAACTTATGAAATGAGGAAGCACAATGTCCATTTCAGAGATATTACCAAGTAAACTATTTTAACACAACTTACGAAATGAGGAAGCACAATGTCCGTTTAAGATGTATTACCAAGTAAACTATTTTAACATAAAGTACGAAATGAGGAAGCACAATGTCTATTTCGTAGGGCATATATATAGTACCACATATATATATATATATATTTATAGTACAGCGTGACGGGGAATAGAACGTTTTAGAAAATGCGCGACGGTAAAATCCGATTCACCGCCAGCAAAACGTTTTTGGTCGCGATGCGCCTGTACACTTCAAAAACTCTGGCCCTTCTGAGCATGCGTCATGATTTGGGTTCAATTACCCTATCACTCTAAACTGACCCAAATGCCTCTGTTTTAAGCAATCGTCAAGCCTTTGAAAATATCAGAGTATAGAATAATCTGTTTTCATTTGCTTCGCCGCTAATCACCACCGGGGCTGGTGAACGAAGTGGAGCCCTGTCGTAATTGCATCGTTGATTTAACACCTACTCCTTAAATAGACCCTTACATAGTTTGTTGGTTTGTGAACACTTGTTTGGGGAAGCCCTCACGAAGCCCTCCACCACCCCTGATGATCAAGTCCTGGACTTATTTCATCAGGCCTTCGTCTTATACTTTATTCTCTTAAACTTCTTATTCCCCTTTATTTCCTTGCCAGACTCTCTCGGTGTCCTACAGCCTACATCGCATTACAGGAATCATCGGGCTTCCACCTCATCCGTCTCGTCCGTGTCTATTCTCTTTCCTCTTTTCAATTCCTGCTTTCTCTTCCCTTTCCCACTGTCTTGCATACTTATTTGAAAATTATAAAACACTCTTTATTCTCCACCATTGCCCTTCTCCCATATTCCACTCTAATCTCCTCACATTTCACCTCCAACTTCCTCCTCGCTTCCTTATACTTACTGCATTCATATATTGCATGATATGCAGTGTCCACTTCCCTGCAGTCCTCACAATTTTCCGACTCTACCAAGTCTGAACTTATTTAGTTTACATCTAAAGTTTCCATGGCCTGAGACTACTTGCGTGGTATAATGGTCCAATTGTATCCACTGGTTCTTCATTACATCTTCTACTTTTTCCCAATACAGCCAGGTCTCTTCTCCCTTTACTTCACTCTCCCATCGATCCCAAACCTCCATAACTTCTGTCCATCTACCCCTTTTCGCGTCCTCTCTCGTACATCCTCTTACTTTATCCTCGTGCAATTTCATTTTCATCCTAATTACCAGATCTATTGGCATCACCTCTGCGATAACCGGCAGATCCACCGTGGATATTGTTCTACACCCCTTTATTGCCTTTAGCAGCGCTCTTCTTTGCACCCTGAGAGCCACCTCCACGCTCTTTTTCCTTCTCAGCAACGCATTGCCCCAAACCTCACATCCATACGTTATAATCGGCACCACAACTCCCTTATAAGGTGTTGTCATAACCTTCACTGAAAACCCCCAAGTTAGCCTTTGCTATCCTTGCTAACTTCTAGGGTTTGTGAACAATAAACTATGAAATGAGTTTAATAAATATTTCAGTAAAATGTAAATTTCTTAGAGACAATAAAGACTGTTTTCGTCTAAGTATTTTCCACCAACTAACAATTATCCCCAGGCCTCGTTAGCCTTGATAGTACGCAGGCCATGAAAGTTTAACGACTATATAAGTAGCCCCAGCATCCTGGACCTGATGTAGTGTTCACCTTTAGCACTTACCACGGGTTTACGACACCAAACACGAAGCCTGAATTCATTCATACTTCTCTTTTAAATTGTAACGTCCATCAACAACTCCTATCATTTAACCTTTACCGACAATT
>JAGFPH010010627.1:0-10050 GCA_018207615.1 Philaenus spumarius | reverse complement strand
GTTATAGCTCATGTAAATTCAAATGTATAATATTTCTTACAAACAATGAATAAACCTTGGATTCGTGTCAAGATCCTGAGTTGTTATATATACCGGGTGACCATAAAGTTCCCCCACCTTAACTTTGGAACAAGTAGAAATAAACAAATGATCTTTATATGACAAAAGGAGATGAATTTGGTGTAACCGAAAATTTCTCCCCTTACCCCAAAATGTGGGGGTTGAGAGGGTAATTCAAAAATCTTAAATACTACCCCCATCAAGTGATATCTCATTTTAAAGCACTTGATAATGAAGAAGAATGGCACAAATTGGAGGTCTCTATCTTAACCCTATCGAAAATGGCGACCAGTCAAATTTTAAATACTATGTTGAACACAATTTTAATTACGTTACAAACGCTATATTCCAGTGGAAAGGAATAATGGTTTTTGCATGTTATTTAATAAAATCAGAGGATCATTCAAAATCTAGTAACAAACAAATATTCACACAATTTAGCATAAGCTTAAAAAGGAACGAAAAAACTTGCAGTTTCTAGATACAGGGAAGCAAGGAGGAATTTACACGAAACAGTGCGTTTATTCAATGCTGCATATCCAGATGTTAAGTAATGTAAGGCGTTCCTTTGAGTAAAGGCTTTATTTTTGCAAAGAAGTAAATTTATGTCATTTTGAGCGTTTAATCTAAATTTAGAATTCATTCAAGTCTTCAGCTTTATTACCAATGAAAAGTGTTGTAACGTATCTAATTAAAAATCTGTGTTAATAAGATGTGTTCAACTTTGACTGGCTGCCATTTTCGATAGGGTTAAGATAGGGGCGGGGGTACCTTTAATTTGTACTACTATTTTTCATTTATCAAGCTATTTAAAATGAGGTATCACTTGATGGGGGTTTGTATTTAAGATTTTTTCAATGCTTTCTCAACCCACCATTTTGGGGTAGTGGGAGAAATTTTCGGTTACACCAAAATTCATCTCTCTTTGTAATATAAAGACACCCCGAAGTTCATTTATTTATTTCTGATTGTTCCAAAGTTAAGGAGGGGGAGGGGGCTTTATGGACACCCGGTATTAATATAAACTATATACGGAGCCATGATGGCCGTGGTTGTTAAGGCGTGAAAGCTTTTCGTCATGGCAACCATCAATGGAAAAGTTCCGGGTTCAATTCCTACTGACCCCGAATAATTTTCTAAATGGTTTCTTAACAGACATAATCGGCTGTTGTTCGGATTCTACGTAAAACTGTAGGTCCCGTCTTCATTAGCCTTAAAGGGCAAAACAGCAGGACGTTAAAAAAAACTATATACAATTCAAATTATAATAATTATTAAATTACAGTTATTAACAGAATGTAAATAAACCGTTGTTAAAATTATATTTATTAAGTTGATTTAACTATAATCTGCTTGTAACATTAACAGATTTAAAATTGTATAGGCTATGGCTGTCTTATAAAAGCTCTAGTTACAGTTTATTTAGGCCGTCAATATAATTACTATTACAATGTCTCAATTTTTTTTTTACAATTTTTTAATTATAAAATTCCTCTTTTACAAAATAAACTCTATTAATTAATTAGCAAACCCTCTAATGATTTTTTATTCCAAATTTTCTTGCCAAATATATTTTGTTATTTAACACAATCTCTGTTTAAAAAAATTCATTTTTTTTTAATGCATGCATTGCTTACTTTTCATTTGTTTTTATAATAATATAGAAATATAGAAATATATTTATTTGCCAGAATCTTTTTTTTTTTTACAAACCCTGTACAATATTTTTTTACAAACAAAATTTAAAAACCCTGTACAATCTTTTATTTTACAAACAAAATTTACAACCCTGTACAATCTTTTTGTTTTACAATCAAAATTTACAAACCCTGTACAATCTTTTTTTTAATTAAAATATTTTAAATATCCTAAAATATCAACATGAAACAAGAAACAATAATTATTACAAAATTTAGGTGAAAAACTACACAAAAAACTATAAGGATTCATCATTAAATTGATATGGCAAGTACCTCTTTAGCCTAAGCTGCGTTGAGGTACTTTCATTATTTTTAAACTAATAAATAAAATAAAATTGCAGAAGACAGGTGCTCACACAAGATTTATAATTACAATAAAATTCACTATAAAAAATAAATTAAGTTTTATTCTTTACTTGAAAAAATATTCCTCAACCTGTGCCATATTAAATGTAAAGCCATTGTTTTAACTCTTTAGAAAACCCTGCAAGACTGGTGGTACTGCTAATATGCATAGGAATTTTATTAAATATTTTATAAACTACATAAGAGTAAAATTTTTTAAAAGCTTCAAAATTTGGCCGAGGTAGTGTAACTCTATTTTAATGACTTATGCCTCGCAGAGTGAACATATGAATTTGATAAATACTGGCCACCCCTCACAAAAAACAAACGCAATACTAGAAAAATATAAAGATGTCTTAAAGGTAATATTTTAAGTTCTTTAAAGTAAGGAAAAGAATGTTCAGTTCTTCTTAGTTTAAAAATTTGTCTTATTATAGTTTTTTTGGCAATTATTATTGGATTAACAATAGTATGAGTACAATAAATATGAATTGTATTTCTTTCCCTTTTAATCTGAAATTAAAATTATTGTAATATCCAAATGAACTTTATTATTGTAATATTACGCCATATAAAGTTACTTTTTATATTTCCTAAACCCTTTACATATATGTGACTTTAATCAGGTGTTACATATCTATACAGGTGAAAAGTCTGGAGACACCCCTGTAACTCTTGAGTGAGTAATTGGAAAACAGCCAAACTCAGGCAATGTTTACTAGGTATAAATACGTACTATTTTACGTATAAGACAACTTTGTTACCATTTCCGAAGTGGGAAAATTTGAGGGAAGATCAAAACTTTTAAACACAAACCCCTGCCTTGTGACCCCTTATTTTAAAGATATTGGTACAAGAATGTAAATGGCGAAAACTAGAGGTCGCTATCTAAAGTTATTTACGGTTAAAGACGAGAATGATTCAAGTCCTTCTAACTTTTTAGTTAGTGATTGGTGAAGGGCCAAATCCAAGGAATGTTTATTAGGTATTAGGATGTACTTTTGAATGTATGGGGAAACTTTTCCCCCGTTTCAAAAATTGGAAATATGTAAGGCAGCTAAAAATTTGTATAATCAAACACATGTCATGTGATCATTAATTTTAAAGGTATTAACGAAAGAAAACTAACAGTGCAAATTTAAGGCTTCTATCTCAACCCTACTACAAGTTAAACCCTTCTCCTTGCTAGAGTAGAAGAAAAATGTTTCCCACGACAAAACTGGCAAAAGACTAATAAAAGCCTGGAAAATACTCAACTACTGATAAAACTTAGGTATCAATAGCTCAGACTAGCCAAAGTCCACTTGTTAAATGAAACCACCCTTTTGGTTTTTCTAAAAGTAGAATTTCTTTTGGCTGATGTAATTTGTAGTAGGGTTGAGATAGAGGCTTCAAATTTGCACTGTTAGTTTTATTTTGTTAATACCTTTAAAATAAATGATCACATGACAGGTGTTTGCGTATACAAATTTTGAACTGTCCCCAATATTTCCAATTTTTCAAATGGGGGCAAATTTTTCTCATGGATAAAAAAGTACATCCCAATACCTAATATACACTCCTTGGATTTGGCTCTTCAACAATCACTCACTAAAAAGTTAGAAGGACTTGAAGACTTGAACCTCTAGTTTCGTCATTTACATTCTTGTACCAATACCTTTAAAATGAGGGGTCGGAAGGCAGGGGTTTTCATTTAAAAATGTTGAGCTGAACCTAAAATTTCCCATTTTGGAAATGGTAACGACGTTGTTTTATGCGTAAAGGTCAATCTTTATACCTAGTAAAC
This sequence comes from Philaenus spumarius, assembly GCA_018207615.1. Classification (NCBI taxonomy): domain Eukaryota; kingdom Metazoa; phylum Arthropoda; class Insecta; order Hemiptera; family Aphrophoridae; genus Philaenus; species Philaenus spumarius. The sequence goes on along the minus strand of JAGFPH010010627.1, from coordinate 6,159 downwards.
ACTAAATGAGTTTGTTTTTTTACAATTACTGACTCAAAACTTACAGGGGTGTATCCAGACTTTCAGTTTAATGACATTAAAAACATATTATTATGTTGGCACAATACATTCTAAACTCCATGTTTAAATAATTTACAACCTTAAGCCTGTTATAGTCTTATTATATTTTAAATTACAGTATATTAGCTCATTAATAAGTATTATAACATTTTAATGTTCAAACAATTTGTGTTTTAACTTTTTATATAATAACTGATTAACAATATTTTATTTATAATCCATTTTTATACAATATTTCAAACTTCCCATAATTTATGTGTCACAAAATGTGATAAATGTATAGTGTTTTAACATACTGGCTATCAAATTATCTACACTGATATATATTATGTTTCATTCAGTTATTTATGGGCGGTTGTGGAGCCACAATACTGACCACGAAACACCTCCTGACATTGCTTGACAAACTGCTCTATTGTTCTTGATAACAATTTCAAGCTTGGAGATTATGTAAAGACAATTTGTATAAACGAACTTATTGAAGACTTTACAGTATTAGTAGGAAGTACAGCACCTATACGTGCTCTGGAAAAAAGAGAAATTTACCAATGGTTTATCCACCCCGATTATGACGCTTATGATAGAGAAAAAAAGTAAGTTTATATGTTTTAGAAAACTCCTTCAGTATTATAATGACTACCAATATATACTTAAACTAGTGGGTCTGACAATGCTTCGCTATTGCTTGTTTTAATTCTAAGGGCGGTTATCCCATTTTAATCCATTAGAGTTAAGTATTTGAATGAAAATGTTGTTTTTTTATATATTAATTAAGAATAACATTAAATAATTTTATATCTATAAAGTGTAGGAATTTAGTGTAATTTGGTTTTATTGTATAGGGGTAGCTGCCCGATTTAAATCTTTTCGTTTGTATTGATGATATTCTCTAAAAATCTTCCGGTAAAAACTTTACTCATATGTGTAAATTGTGAAATTTTAGTAAAATTAGTTGAGTAATTTTTGAGAGTATAAAAAAAGTAAGTGGATTATTATTTAATTTTAATGGTATTTATTCCATTGCATCCCTTTGACTTAATAAAATTGCAAAATAGTTTGGTATATCCCTTAAAAATAATATTACACATTAAATAATTTTATATTATTTTATAGCTTGTAGGAAGTTAGTTTAATTTATATTTATTGTGTATTGGTAACAACCCCATATCAACCATATCATATGCTTAAGTTGATTGCTTAAACAAATTAAAATAATTACAGTTTTATAAATATTTACGTATAGCCTATAAGCATTTACCTACTTTGTGAAAACATTTTTGTAAAACACAAATGTATTACAAATACGTATTTTTCAAACATAAGATTTATAAGAAACATAATATTTGGTTTTACTTTCAATAATACGTGTTATTTTTATGTGCAGGTGTGTATTCAATTACGATATTGCTATTGTTGAGTTAAAAACCGCGCTTAATATTAGAGATGAAATATCCTTCGTTACACTACCACCACCTGGCTTCAAGACTACAGTGCACATGAAGTGTCAAGTGCTTGGTTGGGGTGACACACAATACAGATGGAATTTTACTCTTGAAAATTTGCACTTAAAGATTGCAACTGTAAATTTCATCAATAATCGACAGTGTATAAACCATCGCAAGATTTTTATTGGAAAATATTTAGATGGAACAGAAGAACAAAAACATGTTTATCATAGTTTTTATTCAGATTATGCTTTTTGCAAGGATACTAAAATCTGCTCTTTGGACAAAAAGAAAGGTACCTGCAAAGGGGACAGTGGAGGACCCATGATGTGCAACGGATTGCAGGTTGGTGTTACATCGAAGGTAGTTATAATGGACGGTCATTGCGTAGGTTCGCATCAAACACATTCGTATACCAGGGTTGATATGTTCTTAAATTGGATAAATGACATCATCTCTTGAGTTACGCTATCAAGGTTTTACAAGAAAAATAATAAAAGTTGAAGTTTAAACCAATTATTTGTTCAACACCTCAGCACTATAGCAACAACAAAAGATTATATAAAAACAAAAATAAAAGAGTAATGAAACAGTTTTACTTATTGTCTTTACCTGTGTTTGTCTTAGTAATAAAATATCTAAAAAAAAACTGGAAAATAGGCGAGTTGGTGATTATTAAAACAAAAAGTACAAATAAATTTACTTAAAATTACTTATAGATGTTAAAATACGATTAAAACGTTTTCACAACACACACACTACATTTATATTTCTGATTTTTAACATTAAATATTAAGTTAACTATATCAATGGCTTTTTTTAGTTACTAATGTTAAAGGTTACCGTACCAATGTTTATGAACCTAATTTGTTTAAATTTATTCTTTATTCATTTTATGGGAACATTCTTATAGCTTTTAAATATTATTCGTCTGTTATTGTATACTTTATAATATGTTCGTCGTTTTGAGTGGTTGTGTATATATAAGAGTATATATAATTAAATATAAGTAAGCACTCAATTTTATCGCACGTTTTTTGTCGACGTGCTGAATTATATTATATTAAGATTGATATTTCTTTATAGCATCCAAGTCAACGTAGTACAATAAAGGTTTAATTTTCTTATGTGTCCGTCATATGACTTATTTTTTTTCTTTTTATGACGCGTTTCTTAGATTTACTCCATCATCAGAACTGTTATCACTCTTATGAGCTCGTCAAATATTTAATAAAACACACAGACACTGAAAACATATTAATTTTAAGCGTGGAATGCATCCCGTACAGTGGTCCAAGGACAACTGCCGTCGTGTGGTTATACAATCACGCGGTGACGTTTACTAGACAACCCGTTATCTTGTGTATTGTTAGCTGTGTCATACAGCGTGTTTGAGGAGAAATGAAGATGGTCGTTCATAACTTGGTTTCCTTTGTTCTTGAATTCTTTGCATATTTCATACTCTTCAATAGCATCCATAACTATGCCTTTTTTGCATATTATATTAGTATTTAGAAATACGCTTTTTTGAGGAACTAATTCCCACTGAGACAGCGTTTGATTTTTTACGTCTCTTTTGGTATCTTTTTGACATAGTAAAAGTTAAGAAAAATAATAGTGGGGTAAATGCTTTTTTTGCCGCCATCTTGGAAAATGTTTAAAGTTTTTTTTTAAATCATAAAAAATCGTATGTGGTATCACATTACAGGAAATTTCATGTGAAAAGATTATGATATTGATTTAAACAAATTAAAATAAAATAAAAAATGGTGGCCGAAAAACTTAAAGATGGATTGTATTGGATTTATCGAAATGCGTCTTATAATACAAACAGGACCGTCTCTATAACGCATTTTTTTTTTCAGCGACTTCTTTACCTGAAATAAAATTCGAAAAGACAATGCACACGAGTTATTTGATCTATTGCCTTATCACTTGCAAACGCAAACAGTTTATCACTTATGAAATAAAGGTGTCAATCACGGGAATTATAACAATTTACTTGTATTGTAAAGTGGCTGTTACCCCCCCCCCCCCACCGCATCCAAAGTTCACCCATTAGACGTAATTATTTAAATTGCGTGTGGTATTTTTTATTTTATTTATTAATAAAACACTTAAAATTAATAAGTGCCAAATTTTCAGTTCTCTAGCTTTAAGGAAAGTGTAATAATCAACATTTTTTATAGGGGTTGTTACTACATTTTCACCCTTTAGCAGCAGGCGACAAAATGTAAATCTATGATATTTGTTCTATTCATCTTGTGAGAAATAAATGTACGAATATTCAGCTCACTAACTTTAAGAAAAATATAACAATTCATTTTTATTGTTTTAGTGGTTGTTATCACATTTTCACCCCTTAGCAGAACACTACAAAATACAAATCTATTGTACTATTTCTATGTATAATGTGAGAAATAAGTATACCGCTTTGCATTTTACTGCACAAGAAACTTTATTAAAACATGCACATTCGTATTTACAAAAATCATTGAGGTTATGCCTAGAATACGCAGGCGCAGAAGTGCATTGAAGAATTGAAGGCTCTAACTGCAAAAGTCACATTCTCCACATTTTTTCGAAATCAAGGTAAGAATAGATTCTGGTTCTATCCGTTGCTATGCACATGTTGTTACTGGAGTTATAGAGCAAAACTAACAATATCCCACTCATTTTTAATGTTAAAAATTAAGTTTTGTTCCAAAACTTACATTCTCCACAATATTCAGCTGCAAAATTCACATTCACCCATTCAACCAATAGGATCACCCATATTCAGTCACGTGACACTGTTTACTTCTGAGTAACCAACCTGTTTTGTTATGATTGTTTTACAAGTAACAGTGTTGTGGTATTACTGTTGCGTTTATTTAAATGTTTTAAAATAGCTTTAAGATGGATGTTAGTGTTAGACCGAATGATAAGCGTAAAGGATATACACCCAGGAAGAAAGTATGAGCACCAAACACTTGAAAAATGGCCCAGAATAAAAAGAAAATATAACCGCATTAATGATTCATAACCTGATTTCGATAACTTCAATGGCATGATTAAAAGAGCGATTTACTGAATAAATAACATATTTCAAGGAAATATAGCTTTTAAATTTGTAATTTAACGAATTTTAATGAACTTAGGTCCGCAATATAACTGTTTTCGAAGGGGTCTAACAAGATATCATCATGTTTATATGACTGCTTGAATTGTATTGATCTGAACCCATACACGACTGTTCGATTTATAAGTGACGGGTGTGGGGGTCAAAATAAGAACTCGATTTTAATCAGCATGGTGAGCTCGTAGTTTGTCAGTGCACCTGATAACATCTAAGAAGTACAGCTAGTTTTCCCAATGACCGGGCACAGTTTCATCCCCCCCGATAGGGTGTTTGGAAATGTGGTAAAAGAAATCAAAAGACGTGAAGTTATTGTAAGCCCAAAGGAGTACATTGACATCTTGGCAAAATTTGCTACAGTGGAAAAACTTTGAGATGATGCTGTAAACCAAAATTGGAAATCTTAGGTGCACCAGCACATCCGTAAGACAACTTCATGGAATTTTGGAATACAATCCTGTAAGCGAATTTACAAAGGAGAGAACCGAAACCAACGGTGTAGCTGTCTTGGTCCAGAGAGAAGGAACCTACCACCTAAAAGCTTATCCTCGGCAAGCAGCAAGGAATATTGTTAAGAGAGGAAGAAGTCTTCAAAACATCAGACCAGTCACTATTGACAAAGGTAACAGAAGAAAGGGGACGTCAATTTTATTCTACAGAAACATTATGGAGACGACTGGAGGGAGAACGAAAATTTAGAGTTTTTCAGACAGTGGTGAGGATGAGGAGGGTTGTCAAGCAGCCCAGGAAATGCCTACTGTCCAAATCTAAGAGGACAGACAATACTTTTCATATTTTTTACATTCTGTAAAATTAGTAACTTTTAGCAATGAAACTTAACTCTTGTGTTTTATAAGTTTAATTTTATAAGTTATTTAGACTATTGGACGGTAAGTTCAACAAGTTTATTTATAAGTTTTTATTTAAAATATTGAAAAATTTAGCGAAACAATTCAAGTTTTTTATTTTATACATTTAATTTTTTTTTTTAAATTAAATTCTGTAATCTTAGTAACTTGTAGTATAATGAAACTTTTAACTTCTGTGTTTTATAAGTTTCTATTTGAAAAATTGTAAAACTTAGCAATAAACCTTAATTTTTTATTTTATACAATTTCTGTACTTTATTACCTCTTAAACCCACATTAATTATACCTAAAAACTATAATTTATTTCTGTTTTCTTGTCCAACAATATCTGCAATGTTTTGTGTCAAAACTAACATTCTCCTGGTAAATTAGTTGCAAAACTCACATTCTCCAGATTGATATTGCAAAAGTAATATTCTCCAGAGTTTAAAGTCATTTTTTATTAATTTAACTAGGTTTTAAGTACAAAACCAGGTGTAAATCTGATTTGTTTGAGCACAATCTGCAGGAATATATCTTTCTAAGGTAAGTGGTTTTATTTTTAACGTTTGTAGCAGTTTTTCGCTGTTTTCCTAAAATTTCAAAAAGTGGAGAATGAGACTTTTGCAGTTAGAGCCCTCAATTGTACTTCTAGCAGCTGTTTTACTAACAAATGATTTAGCGGGCA
>JAGFPH010010626.1:25761-38950 GCA_018207615.1 Philaenus spumarius | reverse complement strand
CTTACAGTACCCTTCTATATCTCTTATAGATTTCCTGTTATTTGAATTATTGTATAATTATAGTAATTATTGAATTATCAATGTTAATTGTGTAACGACCGTTATTCTAGGTTTGTGCTTCACGTGTACCAAATGCGTTTTTTAAGCGTTTGCTTTGTAATTATTGAATTATCGTTGGGGAAGTACATTATCGGCCTATTACGTCGGTATTTTTCTACCAATTTGTAAAAAAAGTGTCATTTTATTCGTTTTACACTGCAGAGTTACAGCAAAATATAAAAATCCAATAAATTGAGTTTATTTTAACAACTGACATTTTAAAATTACGCCATGTTATTTAAATGGGAGAAATTTGTGTAAGATCCATTAGTTTGGGCGTCACCAGTTAGGCTCATGACAAATGTACCAATTTGAAGCCCAAACATTCCCAAAAATATAAAATTTATCATTTCCTCATTTTAAGTTTGTTAAAAAATACAAATTATAAAATCCTAAAAATTCCCCACGTTATTTATTTTTGTCTAGAAGCTCACCCTGTCATGTCAGGTCTGGGCACTGAAATAATAAACGTGTTCTTCGGTTGATGTCTCGATTTATTCTGTCTGCTTGTGTCGCATCTGTTTATTTAGGAACAAGCTTATCTATTACATCTCCCATTTTACAAAAAATAACAATTCCTTCATGTTCTTAAACATTTGATCTACAAACTTAATCTAACTTAAAAACTTAAAATTATAAACATAACTGAATATTAAACTGGATTGCCAACTTTAAATCCATTAAATTGTAAATAAAAACTAAATAATAAACTAAAATATGAACTTTATACATTTAACCTTTCAGGTGGTCTGACAATCCTCCCAAATCTTGTTATGTATTCAGATTGGTTTGAGGTGACAGGTGTAGGCCTATTTTGTAATTTTTTAGGCGACTTCTTAGTATTGGGAGTATTATGTGTTTCTATTAAATAATCATCTGCCTGCCAACCATTTAAATGTACTTTTGCTGGAAAGGGAATATGCCTTCTGTTTCTTCTATACACTCTATTATTTTCAAGATTTACTAAATTGTAAGATCTAGGCTCTTTACGTTTGTTTAAAATTTTTTACTTAATCCAGTTGTTTTTATGTTTCATTAGTACTGGCTCATTATTTTTTAATTTTGACAAGGGTTTTGTTTTTTTATCGTAATATCTTTTTTGTATTTTTTGCCTAAGAACTAAGCTTTGTCTTACTGCCTTACATACTTTAGGCTTTAATAGGTTTTCATTACAAGGTATTATTGATCTTAACTGCCTACTAAAGAGAATTTTTGCAGGTGATGGTAAATTATCAGATATTGGAGTGTTTCTATATTCTAATAATGCTAAATCAAAATCTGTGTTATCAATTTTTGTCTTTTTTAAAATATTTTTTATATTTTGTATAGCCCGCTCTACCATCCCATTGGATTGTGAGAAGTGAGGACTGGTTATAGTGTGTTTAAATTCCCATTGTCTTGCAAATTGTTTAAATAATTACCCTATGAAACAAGAATCATTAGCTGTAACTAATGTTCTTGGAATACCATGCCTGCTGAAAATTTTCTTTAGGCAGTTGACAATGTGGGAACTAGATATATTTTCTAACAATTGTATTTCTGGATATTTTGAGAAATAATCTACAACTAATATGTATTGCTTATCATTAAACTGAAATAAATAAGCAGCAATTTTTTGCCAGGGTAGGTTAGGTACACTATGTTGCAATAAAGGTTCTTTACATTCTAGTGAAGTGAACGTTATACATGGTTCACATTTTCCTATCATGTCCTCTATACTTTTATTGATATAGGGCCAGAAAATTACATGCCTTGCTCTTAATTGTGTTTTTGTTATACCTAAGTGAGTTATATGCAATTTTTTCAACATTTCAGTTCTTAAATTTAAAGGAATAACAATGGCAGAACCTCTATAAATTAATCCTTTACAAATAGTCAATTCATCTCTTATATTCCAATATGGTTTAATAATATCTGGAATTTGCTTTTTATGATTAGGCCAATTATTTCCCATTATGAAGTTTTTTAATATTTTCATTTCATTGTCATTTTTGACAATGTTTTTAATTCTATTAAGTTGACAACTGCTTATATTAATATTACTTTCTATTAAACTAACATGTGCTTCAATTTCTTTACTATCTAATTCTAAATCTGTCTTATCAGTAGCATCATATGCTCTAGAGAGTGTATCTGCAATTACTAGTTGTTTACCTCTCTTATATACTAAATTAAAATTGTATTGTTGTAATTTTATTCTCATTCGCTGTAAGCGAGGAGGACAATGCTCTAATTTTTTTTTGAATATTGGTATTAATGGTTTATGATCTGTTTCTATTGTAAAATGTGTGCCAAATACATACTGGTGGAAACGTTCACATCCGAATAGGATGGCTAGACATTCTTTCTCAATTTGTGCATAAGATTTTTGAGTTTCATTTAATGCTTTTGATGCATAGGCTACTGGTAAGTTATTTTGTAGGATGGCAGCACCCATCCCATTTTGTGAACTGTCCACAGTTAATATTATTGGTACATTAACGTTAAAAAATTGCAAAATGGGCTTGCATGTGAGTATATTTTTTAGTTTGTTAAATGCCTCTTGCTGTTCAAAACCCCATTGAAAATCTATATTTTTTTTTAATATTGATCTTAAGGGCTCTGTTAACTCTGAAACATTTGGTATGAATTTACTGACATATGTGATTAGGCCTAAAAATCTTTCTAACGACTTTCTATCTTTAGGTGCTTCCATACCGGTAATAGCTTTAACTTTATTTTCATCTACGGTTATGCCTTTTTTGGATATTTTATGTCCTAAATAATAAATTTCACTTGTACTTATTTTACATTTCTCAAAATTTAATTTTACATTTTCTAATCTCAACTTGTTTAACACTACATTTAGTCTATCATCGTGTTCTTTTTGTGGGTTTCCCCATATAATTATATCATCAATATACACTTCAACACCTTCTATGTCTTCTAACATCTGTTTCATTTTTTGTTGGAAAACTTCAGAAGCAGAACAAAGTCCATAAGGCAATCTTAAAAATTTGTAACGCCCAAAAGGAGTATTGAATGTGCATAGATCAGACGATCTTTCGGATAATTTAATTTGCCAAAATCCATTTTTTGTATCTAAAGTGCTAAATATTTTGGCTCCATTCAACTTAGCAGATATCTCTTCAAAAGTAGGAATTTGGAAGTGAGGTCGCATTATCGCCTCATTTAGATCTTTCGGAGCAATGCACAGTCTCATTTCCCCATTTGGTTTGTTAACTATCACTAACGAGTTAACCCACTCTGTTGGCTTATTTATTTTTTTAATTATTCCTAATTTTTCTAAACTGTCTAATTTTATTTTAAGTTTCGGTTTAATAGCTATTGGCACCTTACGGCATGCATGAATTTTTGGTACTGCATTTTTGGAAAGTTTTATATCATATTCTCCTTGAATACACCCTATTCCACTAAATAAATCTTTGTATTTATCTAATACAGACAAAGAAGTTTCAATATTATCTTTTACTGAATTTTCTCTATTTGACCTAACCTCACCTAATGCATTACTTTTTACATTATCAACCTTTTTAATTAAATTTAAATCAACTGACGTTGACAAACCTAGAATACAAGGAGCTTTAGCTTCTACTATGTAAAATTCTACAACCTTATTTTCTTTTTTATATTTTACTTGTAAATAACATTTACCAAAAATCTTTAATTGTTGACCTGTATATGAAGTCAATTTAGTATTAGTACTCTCTAATGAACTTTCATCTTGGATTTCATCAAATATTTCTTTTGTAATTATATTTACTTCTGCTCCTGTATCAATTTTAAAAGTAACTAACTTATTTTTTACTAACATTTCAGTGCACCACTGCTTACCATGACTTTTTTCAGAAATCACATTAATTTCACCCAAAAATAGGTTATCACTATCACTCATGACAATATTATTAACTTTTTTATTTTTGCACATTTTTGCAAAATGATTTAAACTATTACACTTGGCACATTTTTTGCCAAATGCTGGACACTTGAACATTTTATGCTCATAACCACACTTAGAACAACACTTATTAATTTTCGTTGAAGGATTTCTTGAAGTACTGCTCTGTATTTTTGAAGTATAACCATCCCTTCTTATCTGTTGTCTTCTTTGGTTGGAATGCGAAGAAAAGCAGCTGTTTGTTGAAGGTGAACTTTGGTTCCGATGCCATCTTTCCTGTTGATTGCTGTCCACTTTGTACACGTGTGCTTCTTGATTCTGCAGAATGTATATTTTCAAGTTGTAACTTGGCCCTTTCTGCGGTTCTACAAATTTCTATGGCTTGATTTAGAGATAAATCTTTAATTCTTAACAGCCTATCTTTTATAGTTTTGTCTCTAATTCCTAAAATCAGTCTATCTTTAATTAGAGAGTCAGTTAGCTGAGCAAAATCACAAGTTGAACTTAATTCACGTAGTTCTGTCACATAATTATCAATTGATTCGTCCGTTTTCTGCTCACGTAAAAAAAATATGTGTCGTTCATATGTCACATTTTTATCAGGCACAAAATATTCATTAAATTTTCGAATGACTACATTTATATCATTTTTGTTTTCCGTCTCGGAATAAACAAAGTTATTATAAATTCTCAAAGCCTTATCGCCTATCGTACTTAATAAAAGAGCTATTTGGTACTCACTGTCTTCTTTGTTACACTTACTTGCTGTAATATATATTTGGAACTTTTGTTTAAAAAACAACCAATTTTCAGACATATTACCTGTCCACGATAGTTCCGACGGCACTTTGATATTCGGCATGTTTTGAACCGAGATAGACGATTTTTCGCTTTCACTTTTGCTTGTCATTCTTTATATTTTTAAACAATTTAAAACTTTAACTATACTGAAACTCTTATTTTATTATAAAAGACTGCCAAATTTCGAATACTATTTTACATACAGACCACTGGTCCTACCGACTGCGCCATGTCATGTCAGGTCTGGGCACTGAAATAATAAACGTGTTCTTCGGTTGATGTCTCGATTTATTCTGTCTGCTTGTGTCGCATCTGTTTACTTAGGAACAAGCTTATCTATTACACACCCTTTGTTTGAGAGAACCTTTCAATGTACGCTCATAACATATATTTCAATTTGAAGCTTAAACCTTCTCATTGTGTCATTTTACTACTTCAAGTTGGGATTAATAATTCAAAAAGGAATTAAGGAATTCAAACCGTTGTGGTAAATTGTATAGTATTTTTGTATTTACAATTAACAGCTGATTTATTATTAGTAAAATGTCTAACTACGTGCTTTTAATAATCGGACAGCTGATCTAGTTATTATGTTATTTGCCTGTACATTTAAACACAAATGTAACATTTATAAAGTAATTAATTATTAAACCTTAAGTGTGACATTTTAAAAATGTCTGATATCAATAAAACGACAAATTACTAAATTTTTAAATGTATTTATCTATTGCGGTTACATTTTTAACGTGCGTACAAAACATAATGAAAAACTTGTTTAAGCTATTGTATACAAATGTATTTCAATTTTAAGCTTAAGCCTTCTCATTGTGCCATTTTACTACTTCAAGTAGGGATTAATAATTCAAAAAGGATTTAAGGAATTCAAACCGTTGTGATAAATTGTATAGTATTTTTGTATTTACAATTAACAGCCTCCCCAAGTTAATTACTAATAATAATCTATTGAATAGATACATAAATCTAATAATATTAGATTTTTTAATAAACGGGTTGAAAATATTGATTGATTTGATTTGGTTAATTATTTGTTTAACTGTTGTTCATTTAGCAAAACCAGTGCATTTAGTGGTTTGTTAATAAGTGCAAGGACCATCGTCAGTTCATCTTGGAGCAATTTGTTAGGATGAAAATATTCTACAATATAAAATGGTTATCCCATTATCTAAGAGATAGAGCACTAATGGTAGGTCAAAAGCGAAGACAGAACTTCAAAGAAAATTTGAAACCAAACTCAAAACTAATGAAACTGAAAAGTATATAATTTAATGTATTAAGAGATATTTAGTTCACAGTGTATGGGACTGCTAAATGTGTAGTATATATTGAAGAAAAACTGAACACCCTTTATCATTTAATAATTTGTATTGACCGACACGTGCTTTGAACATTTGTGCCATGACTGCAGTCCAAATAACAGTAAGTTATATATTTTTTAATATAATATAAAATATATCATATTAAATTTCATAAATTATAAAGGGTGTTACGTATTTTTTCATCTATATTACAAAATGTAAGATAATGTTTCGGACTCGTACAGTTGTTTTTATTTTAGTATCAAATTTTCGTAAACTTTTTGATTGAACTGCATAAAATATTTAATGTTAACGCTAACCAGAAATAATATATTTATTTATTTCAAACCTACACAAAAATACAAGTTTTTTTAACATTGAGGTCATGGAGGGTTTTTAAAACAATTCCGTTTTTCCATTTCTTATTTTTAAGTCTTTTAATTTCTGTATCATCGGGTTTTATTGAGTTTGGATTAGTTTTAGTAGTAGCCTATATATATTAAGTTCCCTACAGTTATCTTGATCGTTTAACGCCAAATCCCCATTCCAATTTTTAAAGCAAAGGCTTTAGGGCCAGTTCCTTTTTGTGGAAACTGCAAATCCAGCCTCTAAGTGTGGAGTATTTTACCGGAGTATTTTTTAGTTTTAGTTTTAAAAAATTATCAAAATACATAGAATTTCATCTGTAGAATAATTCTTGTTTCATACAAAGCTAAAATTTGGAAAACCTGTTCTTTTAGTGTACTTTCAAGTTCAAAGAGATCACCTGGTTTTAGAAGCGCATTTATATTAAATCATTAAATTTGAAGTTTGTCAATTGTGTATGCTTGGTTTCTTAAGAGCTTTGTAACATTATATTTGTGTGTATGTTGTTTTCCAATGTATGTATGTGTATATTCATGGTGATTATTTATTGTAACAAAATGTTAGGTTATACAGGATGTTCCATAACTATCGCCCCCTCTACGTTTTGTAAAATTGCAAATAGATTTTTGTAGATTTTCCTACGCGATTGAATGTTTTTTTTTTTAGAGTTTTTTCTAAAAACATAAATATAGGATGTTAATCAGCACATTTTGTTTTTACGCGGCCTTATAGCTAACTTGGTTTCCCCAAAATCGATCAAAACGTAAAATAACATAAAAGTAACTGATCCAAAGCCACGTGGTGGACTTTAAATTGGGGGCATCTTCTCATCCGAGGCCGATGGGCGAGTTTTTACGTTGCGAGCGCAGCGAAGCTCATAACCCGTTCTACTTGTTTACATTACGGTAGCTCAATCCCTTACGCGAAGAATAAGCGCTCGTACACCTAGTTATGGAACACTCGGTATAATTATTTCGTAGTCTATGTGTACAATACTTTGCTTTGAATTATTTTAGTTGTTGCTTACGTGATCGATTGTAAATAGTTTATATAAAGATTATTATTATTTATTTATTTCTGGTTTTTTTCTCCCAGTTCAAAATATTGACCATAAAAATAAATCTTTTAGAGCTTTTTCGCCAAACTGTCATAAGTATTGCCTGGAAAACAATACATTTTATAAGCTTTAAATATCCCAAAAGCAGTAATGAACAATCTAACACCTTATTTGAGAAAGGCTGAAATATATATGTTTGGTGTCAAAACAAAAACTGTTTTGCAATTTTACCTAAGTTTTTGTATATTTCGTTAAATATTTTACCAATTTTAAGTCCGATTTTACGAAATAAAGTGTTTATTTGTTAATTACTGTTGCATGCATATTTTACATTTACCTTGTATGGGATATTTTTTCAACAAACAAACTTAGAAGACTTTACAATATTTTACAGTAATAGATTATCAAATCAAATTCAGGAAAAACCCATGTTCAAATAATGTTAATTGGAGATTTAAGATAATTTTTATACAGTATTTGACATAACATTTTTACGTTAAGTTACAAAAAAATCATTGTAAGTTACAAAAAAATCATTTACTACTTAAAATTGTTTTTAATTCAATAAAAAAAGTATTAAATTTATGCCATTTTATAATTTGGTTATTAAAAACATTATCAATAATAAATCATTGTTCAACAGTACTGTATAATATAGTTGCAACGTGCGCCAAATATTGAAACATGTGCTTGCTCCCTCCAAAACGAAAACTAAATTATTCTCTTCGTTGGGGATGTTGAAAGGAGGTCAAAGCGTTTGTGCCAGACAGTGCAAGAGGCAGATATATTCGCGGTCTGGTGGTGCGGCGAAATTTAAACTCTGCCTATAATGTCAGTTTCGTCTCAAGGAGCAGCAAAAGACTGGTGGCGCTCCGAGTGACTTCGATCTGAACTACCACACAAGCGTCCGCTTAAAACCCATTAGGTTTCGCTTCTTATAGTATTGTTTCTTCAATGGTAATAGTGACAGTTTTACTTTTAAAACTCTTTTTTTCCAACCGAATTTAGAAGCATAGACTCAAGGTCTCTCACAATAGGTTCAACTCTCTGGTACTTTATATAATGTCTAGTTTTTGTATAGGCAATATACTTGTTAGTGAAGGAGGGATTGTTTAAAATGAATGTTATCTCCTAAAGTAAGAGCAATATAAACATCAGTATTACATCTATTTTCTTATGTGTGGGTGTAATGCAAACTGGTTATGAAATGTGGTTGATACAAATCTAAACTAAAAATGTAAACTATGATTTATTTGATTTTGCATCTTTACTACACTATTGTAACAAATGTTAATAAAACCGGGAAAATTTACGTTATATAATACTTATGGCCTAATGTAAAATTGCATGAATTAATTTTGAAAATGATTTAAATATTCATTTGTATAGCGACATGTATTTCACACATATATTTTAAAACTACATAATGTTTAACATCAAATAAAATTATTTTATAACTTTAATCAACAAAACTAATTAATTAACAAGACTAACAAAAACTACTGTCGGGAGCACGGAATAAGGCGGGTGAGAATTTTTGCGCTGTTGCCAGATATGAGACTGACAAAGCGAGGAACGGTCGAAAATTCGCTCTACGGCACGATATGGCAACACTGAGCATCCAATGTTGCCTAGTCCAAGCCATATTATCTCTGGTCCAAGCGCCACTGCCCACCCCGACTGTTAATAAAAGTTGTAAATAAAACTGTTCTCGTTTTGACTATAACGGTTAAATGTTTGTAAATATTTGCTAAATGAACAACAGTTAAACAAATAATTAACCAAATCAAATCATTCAATATTTTCAACCCGTTTATTAAAATATCTAATATTATTAGATGTATGTATCTATTCAATATATATTATTATTAGTAGGTAGTTAATTTATTATTTGAGAATAATAGTTAAGTTAAAGATAATGACAGCAAATGTATATACAATATTGTAGTATTTACTGTGTTGGTATAGGATGCCAGGTTGAATAAATCAATTATTACACATAACTTAGCTTTATCCTTCTTTCTATTGTTTTAACAGTTACACCAACCGATAGGGAATCAAAAGGGCTACAAAAAAAGTGTCTTGACATTTTTTGTTAAAATGTACGGGTTTTGAGTAATTTAGGTTTGAAATATTCAAACAGCC
Source organism: Philaenus spumarius (assembly GCA_018207615.1). Lineage (NCBI taxonomy): Eukaryota > Metazoa > Arthropoda > Insecta > Hemiptera > Aphrophoridae > Philaenus > Philaenus spumarius. The sequence continues at coordinate 29,268 of JAGFPH010010626.1, read as the reverse complement.
GCCATTTTGAAATTCATGATTGGATATAATCGCTTATTTTTCTTAAAATAGATCATTGTTAGGTTAAACTTCATTCCAAGTTTGAACCCAATCGGTTAAACTGTTATCTAGATATTAATTATTTAGTAAAAGAAACAAAATGGAAGATATTTGGAAAATGGCTGGTTTTATAAAAAATATTATTCTTGATTTTCTATGTATTTTGAACCATAAAACCATTTCCCGAAGTTTTTAACACTAACTTTGTTCCACCCTGTATAGTTCCAGCCAGACAGGAAAAGGTAGCGGCTAACGCGCATAGGCCGTTGAAAATGTACATATTTACGGAAATATCCGAATAGTTCGGAACGCTAAACCAGGTTTTCCTTACATTAAACGAAAATATAGAACATGCACTTCAAATCGATATAAAAATTACTATACGAATAATGCATATAGATTTGTAATAGATACATCGATTGCAAAATGTGCTTTCTCATTTTTTGAAAACTGTCCAATGGCAAGGATTTACTGACAAATTCATATCTAAGAAACAATAAGAGTGACGAATCAATAGAAGATCGTGGTAGAAAGTTAAAATCTTGACAAATCCAGTGGTGTCCTTATCTTTTTCTCAAAACAAGTCTGTCTAACGATTATGTGCCTTTAAAAAGTGACGAGTTTGAGTCGTTTTCTTATGCTTTCTAGCGCGGCATCAATATTGATTTTGGCAACTACAATTTTACAACGACGATTACATATTCAAATATACTTTTTAGAAGAAATTTGTAAATACAAAAATTGAAGTTTAAAACATTTTATTTCCAATGGTTTTTGTTTTATTGAGATTTGATAATATTTAGTGGGTGAAATATTCTATACAAGTTGTGTTGTCTTACACTACTCAGTTGAGCAGTCTGCCACTTAGACGATTAAACAAAAATATAATAACCAAAAGGGGGGGCTGCAGCCCCCACAGCCCCCCCTGGATCCGCCAATGGCTGGCTTAGAGAAAATCATTAGTGGCCAGTATCTTCCAACGATGTATCGCATATATTGCATTTACTGAAAAATTAAATGTGATAAAAAACATAAATTATATGTGTATGTTGCCGTTAAGGCAGGTAAAATAACTTAAACATAATTTTAAATTAGGCCTAGACTGATGATGTACCAACACGTCCAACACATGTATGTAGGCCTACATTCATTACCATAGCAACCAATTGAATAAAATAACAGATAAAACAGTTGATTCTGATGTCCAGCTTAATTAATACAAAATAATATTTTATGTTAGGCCAAGACTGAACCAACACATTTTTCAACACACAAAATAATAAAAACTTGCTTTATGGAATTTAAAAAATAAGAAAAAACTATGTTACATCCTCATTAAAAATACATAAGACATATTATAATTTAATATTAGGCCTATTTATTGATAATATATGGTAATTATTAGAGAGTAACCAATATGAACAGCTGATTTCAAAATATCAAATAATTATTAAATAATTATAACTGTTATAAAATATACGAAATAATTTGATTTGAACATTTAACATTATTTACCATCTTCGTTTTGAGGTTATTATTAATCATACACCTTTATTATAAATAAAACATAACATATGTTTTTAGAAAGTTCCATCGGGGGTTGGCGTGCGGAGCACGCAGTGGTCTCCCCTAGTTTTAATTTAAAATAAAAATTCAAAAATGCTTGTATTTAACTTATTTTAAGTTTAGTTGTAGGCCCTATACATTTCTGTAAAATAGATTAAGGTAAACTATAAACATCGCATTTTAGCAGGTATACCGTACGTAAATCTTGAAGATAAATTAATGAGTTCTTAAAAGTTAAAAACTGAGATAATAGGCGAAATTATTTCAATACCACGTCCACTAAATGGGCAATAGTAACTAATAATAAAAGCCAAATATAAATGAATTGATGATTTCTTCAAAGTCACAATTCATTATTCTTGATTAAAAAGTTTCGATTTTTGATTATATTTAATTATAAAGAAATATTTTGTTGCGCACATTTTGTTGTTCAAAAGAAAACACTCACATAAACCACAAATAGGTATAAGTATTTTATTTATTTTATTGTGCGTTGATAAAATTCTATAGTTTATACAAAATATTAACGAGAATTCAAAGACAGGATGTTGTAAGTTGTAAGCCAAGCTACGCGAGCCGGACTTCCGACCACAGACACAAAAAAAACTGTACCAAGCAGAAAAGTACAAGGAATTGAAGGTAAGCTTGTAGACAGAGAGATGGGCCGGAGTAGGGGAGGCTAGGAGGGGTAATCTCCCTCTACAGTGCAACTGAAAGAAAGGTTACTATTTTCTGGCGGAGGGTTGCACTGCGTCACAGATAAAAGAATTATTAATTCTTTCTTAATTAATTAGTAATTCTTTTATCTGTGACTGCGTCCACCTAGAAGTTCTAAACCATACCGCACTCGACGAGTGCGACACCGTCAATTTTGATGACGTCAATAAGCAGAACCAACACCACCTATAATACACTGTGACGTCAGAGCCCGTAGGCCTTGTATTATAGGTGGTATTGGCAGAACGCGGCCAGTACATAAAATAAGTTTCGAAGTTGACACTACCGCTCCTTTCCTATGAGGCAGATTTGTGAACTACTAGAAGCAGTCGAAGCAATCCTCCGCCAGCCGCCTCACAAAAATAGTTCTAACGCACAGCGCATGCGTAACATTTTATCTTGTGTCTGTCTCCGAATCTCCCTCCCGTCTGAAATAGCCGAGTAGCAAAGTTTTCGTCAGCGATATTTAATCAACAAGTGGGTATATTTGTATTTAATTTTACCGCAGACATGATATTGAATACTAAATGAACATAGGCCTAATAGTTTCTTGTCTTGTTTTGTAACTTTATTTAGGGATAGTAAACAATTTAGGACATTTTGAACAATCTAATTTCTAAACAACTGAAATGTCTCAAGACGCAAAATTTCTTTTAAAAAATCTGATTTTTGCTTTGTATTATAGGAATTTATTGGCCTCACTCAATTATACTCGGAATAAAGAAGGAGTGTATATATAGTTCTACGTTTATGTAGGCCTATTTATTTATTATCATAACAGATTTCGCAAAGTTTTACAAGAAAATAAATAATGTTTATATGGTACAAATTCAACAATTTAAGTATGTAATTGTATGTACTTGTTGTTGTATTGATTCAACGAAATACGACACGATAAATTTAAACATCTCCAAGAACAATCAACCCCATGTACAAACACTCAGTAATACTTAAAGCTTATGTTAATTAAATTTAATTATAAATTCCAAGGTTGTAATATTTTTAAAACTATAATCATTTTTTTAAATAATATTAATTAAACAGATATATAAATAAGTCATAGTACAATTTGTGTTTTTTTCAATAGGCTATAATCAACAAAATGTATTACAAAACATAAACTTCTTTAAAAATACAAATATTTTATATTTTAAAAACCTGTGTACATGGGGGGGGGGGGGGGGG
>JAGFPH010010626.1:1380-11578 GCA_018207615.1 Philaenus spumarius | reverse complement strand
GGCGTGCGAAACACGCAATGCTGTGTATTGAATATACTCCCAATACCAACGGTGGCGTGCAATACACTGTCCGTCGGTCGCTTCTCAGCGTCAAGCTAACATGTGCGTCCTTAGTAATAGCAGTGAAAGTGTTAAACGATTGGTACCTATCTATTTCTGGAGATCTACCGGGCTGATTTTCGTGTTGTTGGTTTTAAATAGAAAAAAAAATGTGTTCCTTGTTATACAAAATATAATTTTTATTCCATCGTTATATTTACAACGGCACTTTTTTCAGACTTTTTTGTTTTAGATCACAACCCTGTTGATACCTATTTCTGGAGGTCTACCAAACTGATTTTCGTGCAGTTTGTTTGAAATTAAAAACAATTTTATTACAAAATTTGAAAATTTATATTTCACCGTTATTTACAAGGGCACTTTTAGTTTTTGGGTTTGTTTTAGACAACAACCCTATTGATACTACGTATTGATACCGTATCGATATTACGATTCTGGTGATCTACCGGGCCGATTTTCGTGAAGTTTGTTTGAAATGAAAGACAATTTTAATCAAAATATTTTGATGTGTAATTTGTATTTCGTAGTTAAATAAGGGCACTTATGGTTTTGGTTTTATTTTAGGTAACCATATTGATAGCCTACCTATTTCTGGAGATTCATTTTGCCCTAATACTTTTTACTGATCCATTTGAAACAGCTGACCTCTGGAAGCTTTTGTGGCTAGTTTTCTATAATGGATCAATTTTAACGGAGTTCTGTGCAAAATTGTTCAATGGATTAAACTCATTGACTAAACGTATGTATAGTCATACTTCTATGATGCTTCTAATCTAATTATCTGTACGCCAAGACTCTTTAGAATTGATGGTGATCACTTTTAGACAGTCACTATCGACAGTTTTTTTATTATCTAAAATTAAATTATAGTTCTTTTTACGCTGCCCTTGTAAACTAAAATTATAATAATTACATAAATAACTACAATCTCTGTTTCATTTAAATCCAGTCAAGTTTTATACACATATTTTTCTATAATATGTAATTATATTAGTGTAAATACATAAACAGGTTATATTTTACATTCAATAGCAATATGAGCTGGCCAGACCGGACCACCAATATTCAGAATCTGTAACTTTTACTAGTGTTATAATACAACAAGATGTTTCTGTAAACACTGTTTAATACGTGTCTCATCATCAGTTACTAAGTTGATATTGCATTACTTTTCATTCGGGTAATTTATTTGTTTTATTACTCGAATCATCCGAATGTACCTTACAATGGCTATAAAATGTATTTACACAAAATCACGCAGATGAATTATTTAACTTCGATTTGTAAGTGTGGCAAGAAGTCTATTAAGCCTACCTAACGCTCTAACGTGTGTTTTTTATCATTGTCAGACGCAATATTAATTAATTGAACGTAAATAATACTTATTTTAAATGTATTTTCACGCGATACGTACCGGCTTTGAGATTGTATTGTACAAACAACAAGTTAATCTAAAAGCAAACATAATTGCGAGGAAGTTTGCCGACAGGAAATGTCAGTTCTGTTTGCCGGTCTGTGCTCTAGTGTAACTTTCAGCACGGATTAAATATAATTTAATTAATCTAAACACCAAAACATACGGTATCTGTAGAACAATGGAAGCGATTCGATTCCATAAGCTAACATCCTGCTTAGATAATACAAACATCCCAATTATCCCGTAGGTTTCATTTACGGGAGGAAATATAAACACTGGTTTAAACTTAATTGAACATGTGGTAAATCTCAGGAGCGGAACTCAATTTGAATTTATTTTAAATGTTTAGAAGAGCCAAATGTAAGAGTTGAAGCCAATTTTAACTATATAATTGTGTACATGTAATAAATGTAATATTTATGTTATCAGTTGTTGTGCCTCTTGAATAATGTAAATTTGGATTGTTAATTTTATACCAAGAAAGAGTCGTGTTTACAAAGCTAAATATACTACTTTTATTAAATACCAAATATGTTTTTGTTAAACAATTTCATGATTTCAGTAACTAACTATAAATTAAAATCATTGCCATCTCCGAGACTGTTTACTTTACATCCGGTACAAAACACACCATTGAATCTCTCTTTGAAACACGTTTTTGTTAAAAAAAATCTCTTTTTATTGCATGCTTTTCTTCAACTCACTACGTTCAACCGGTGCGTGGACCAGTACACGGTCGCCTCGGGCTGCCCCGTATAGCACATCGCGTTACGACTGAGTTCTCGCAAACGTATATTAACCAACAAATTAACCCTCATATAGGGCTTGGGGGGAGGGGGGGTTGGCTCTGAGGACCAACAATTTTCAGAAAAATCCAATTTATGTCTGTAATTAAAAAGTAAAAAATAAATGGAAAACAAATTTTAAACATGCTTTCCTATCCATGAATAACATAAATAGACTCGAACTAAAAAATAAAAAATAACCCACGGATAAAGTTAATTCTTCCTCAGCGAATCTGATATTGTAATGAGACATGATAGCTTGCATTCTTTTTACTTTTCACAAAATAAACACACACAAAAAGCATGGGGCGTACTCTTGCGAAGTTCCTAAAACATCACACCCCATGCTGTTCGGGTGTGTTTATTTTGTGAAAAATAAAAATATAGCAAGCTATCAAGGCTCATTACAATATTAGATTTACTGAGGAAGAATTAATTGTATCTGTGGGTTATTTTTTATTTCGAGTCTATTTATGTCGTTCATGAATTGGAAAGCATGATAAAAAAAATGTGTATTTTATTAATTTTTGCTTTTTTTTTCGTGTGAGAAAAACGTGTAATTTAAACTTCTCAGTAATCCGAGCCGTACTTTGGGCATACAGTTAAAACAAATGACTCGTCAATGTTAGCTATGATATCATGTACCTACATTAAGTAAGAACATTTTTATAAAAATAGAAAACCGCATATATTGAACACATTTATTTTAAATATTGGCACTGGGCAAACATTTACCGTCTTTGAAATTGAAAAATTGTACTACGTAAATAATAAAATGAAAACCGTTTCTTACAAAAACCGTTTGGTTGTCATCAATGACGGTTACACAACTCGGTTACATAATCTAAAAACAAATGTTAATCTTGATATTCCTGACAAACTTTCCGCAAAGTGTATCTTTACATTCAATGAAAGTTCAATGGAGTGTATGTAACTGTTTAGTTCTGGACTTCCACAATATTAATAGCATAGACATGTATCGATCATCGATATATACTAATGGATCGCGCACTGGGCTATAGAAATCGAGCCGGAATCTGGGGTTGCGTCCGTGGTCTGAAGGCGTCGTAAGTGGGCAAGAACACGCCCGGCACACACGGCAGGCATTACAATAACGCTGTTCCAACAGTATAAAACTGTAGATTCTTCAATATGTTTATATTTCACAATGCAGTTTTGTTTGTAAATGTTGGTAACTGTTGATTATTCAATGATTTTTATAGTGAAGAACATTACATTATTATAAATTAAGATTATGCCTTGGTAATTTTCATAATATCAGTGTACAAGTATCAATATCCGTACAAGCACAGACAAGAAACGACGTACAAGGTAATAATAAGGAAAATAATACAACCAATTTTGTGTTGTAGTTTATTAAAGATACATAGACGTACAAACAAGACAATGATAATATTTACATGTTAGAAAATAAAATTACTTTGGTCAATTTTTGTCTTATTCTTGTTTGATTTTTTGTCATGTTCAAAGTTTTCTGTTTTGCAATATGGTGTAAAATTATTTAAAAAAAATAATTGGGTTACAGATCTAATCAAAAATAACTCATGGCTTCCTGTAAATTCATCGTTACCTACTGCCCTTTGAAAATACTACATTTGAAATGGTTACAAACTATCACTGTTAAATTGTAAGAAGTAACATTTTTTTCTGATGTTGATAATTTGAGCACGTAGGCGTACTTCACAATTTTAAATACATCCTTACTTGATCTGATTAGTTTTCCTTTAGATTTAAAATCAGTGAGGCCTGTATGAGCCCTAAAATCGGATTCACGTGCATGGAGCAAAGAGCTACAGTTGGTACAGTTTATGTTGTTTTCTATACGTCTCACAATCACTCCACAAATATAATATAAAATTTCGTCCTTAAAATTTGAATTACTATAATTTTCCATGACCAATGCAGCACTCTCTATTTCACTATCATTAATATCATAGAGATCGCACTGATTATTATTTAACTGAAGTAGGCCTAGGTGTGAGCTAGGGTCAAAGTCAAAGCAGTTAGCATTTTCAGAAGCCCTAACACTATTACGAAACATTAGTTGTCTGACTGCCCACGTGAACTGTTTGGTATTCGGATTTTCACTGTTTCCACCCCTACAGGAAACACAGGAAAAAAATTGTTCTAAATGATCTTGATTTAGCTTATATGTTAACAAATAATCGAAATCATCTAAAGCTAACAATCTGTCTCTTAAAATACGAATACCCTTAATATTACTTAAAAATTATAAAACAAATGTTTTTCTTGAATGATCTAAACCTGGTTGATTTCCATTAAGTGTTGCCAAATAGGAAATAATATTTTTTTCCTTTACTTTATGAATCATTTATGACGACTTATAAAATATGGCTTATAAAAATTAGTTTTTTTGCCGTATTTCATTTATTTTAGGCCTACTCGTGTAAGATACAGTACAATTTATTAAAAACAGCTCTGTAAAACTGCCAAAATGGCCGGGTCACCAATCAAACCACAATTGGGCACTCTTAGGGTTAAAGTTTTTAAATACTGTACTTGCACATTAGGACCAGCCAGATGCATTGTTGTTAGATATTTCAGTTCAAAATAAATCAATTGAATTAACAGAATAATAAAAGCACTTATACTTCATTTGTTAGCAAGTTGATGGTAACCTACAATAACAGAGACTATAATCCTGTCTCAATATTAATATTCAGGGACTGCAAAATAAGCTTTAACATACTTAATAAAATGAGTACTTTCTTGTGAAAAGAAATGTCGCTGTCTTTCGTCCATCTTGAACTACAATTGTAAGCAGCGCAGCTCTTAACCATTTTCCACAAATAAAAATAACACAACAATTAATTAATTAGAACACAAGTTGTATTAGCCTAGACAGACCTTAAAAACGTATTGATGAGTGGCGAATAATGTCTTTTCCCGCGTGGTCGAAACGTGAACGGCAGAATGACAGAAAACCGTATAACGCACAAGCGCCAGGTCCAGAGTTCTTGCCCACTTACATCGCCCGCGCGCCCCAGATACTTCCCGCCACACGCATCTGTATGCGCTTGGAAAACACAACACTAGTCTTATGGGCAGCGAGCGTTCCAGTAGTATAGTTCGTTGGTATCGATTAAGAATCAAAAATAAGAAATACAAAATCAACTATAACAAAAAAAAAAAGAAAGAAATACATGGACAGCGTCCATCTGCAGAACATTCATTAAATGAAGTCTGAGGCTATGCTATGCTCTAGACCCGAAAAACATTTTAGTCGTAAATACTAAGTACATATTTAACACAAGCCAAAGTGCGATCTATATCCGCTTACGAAGTAAAAATTATTTTGATCAATTCTGATGAAACTCGCTGTGTGGGATGTTAGGGCATATTAGTGATTTTTTGAATTCGTGTAAGAGTAAGCCTCAATATATACTCGATATTTATTCCGGCCCCTGATCTGGAAGTAAATCCGAGAGAATGTAATATATAATATACATACACCTACTTGCATATTATATAATATTATGATAGATTTATAAGTCTAACCTAAAGATTGTACTAGTATATCATACAGTCACATATGTTCACAGCACTTAAAATATCCGTACTGAATGTAAATGACAACATTAAACTTATTTGGCGTTCGCCTCACAGAACAGAATGTCCTGCAAGGGATTCTTCAAGTACAAGTTATTCTTCGAAATGTCTTTAATTCTTTTGCTTGCTATGCCTCTTATTATACATCAAGGTTCTACTTAATATTATGATTCTAAGTCAGTTCTAAAAATATCATTGTACAAAGTAACTATTCTGAAAGCAAACTACCTTCCAATAACTCCCTTCCAATAACCACCTTCCAATAACTACCTTCCAAAAACTAACTTGCAATAACTATATTCCAATATCCACCTTCAAATAACTAACTTCCAACAACCACCTTCTAATAACTACCATCCAATAACTAACTTGCAACAACTACCTTCCAATAACTAACTTCCAATAACTAATTTCCAATAACTACCTTCCAATAACTAACTTCCATAAGTACCTTCCAATAACTAACTTCCAATAACTACCTTCCAATCGCTAACTTCCAATAACTAGCTTTAAATAACTACCTTCCAATAACTAACTTGCAATAACTACCTTCCAATAAATAACTTCCAATAACTAATTTCCAATGACTACCTTCCAATAACTAAATTCCATAAGTACCTTCCAATAACTAACTTCCAATAACCACCTTCTAATAACTACCTTCCAATAACTAACTTGCAATAACTATCTTCCAATAACTAATTTCCAATAACTACCTTCCAATAACTAACTTCCATAAGTACCTTCCAATAACTAACTTCCAATAACCACCTTCCAATAACTAACTGATAACTACTTTCCAATAACTAATTTCCAATAACTAATTTCCAATAACTACCTTCCAATAACTAACTTCCAATAACTACCTTCCAATAACTAACTTGCAATAACTACCTTCCAATAACTAACTTCCAATAACTAACTTCCAATAACTACCTTCCAATAACTAACTTCCATAAGTACTTTCCAATAACTAACTTCTAATAACCACCTTCCAATAACTACCTTCCAATAACTAACTTGCAATAACTATCTTCCAATAACTAATTTCCAATAACTACCTTCCAATAACTAACTTCCATAAGGACCTTCCAATAACTAACTTCCAATAACTACCTTCCAATCGCTAACTTTCAATAGCTAGCTTTAAATAACTACCTTCTAATTTATAGGTAATTATTTTCCTAATGAACTGCAGTAGTAAATCTTACTTCAACATTTAATATCTCAAATTCTATTGAGTTTAAAATAAATATAAATTGGCCCACATGACCGCAATTATTAATACTTAAAATCTGACAGAAGAAAACATTGATTTAACAAGTGGAATTTATATAATAATGAGTAATTAATTACCTTATTTTAACCATCGAGCACTCTAAAATATATCCTTTCTGGATTACCGGTTCGGTGACAGTTGTACACATGCCCTCCATGAAATGACATGTGTAGAGGAGTCCTCATGTGATGTGTGAAGTTGTTTTTTCAGTGTATATATTTAAATTTGTTCAAATGTTTGTGTTTTTTAATGTTTTATGTTAATTGTGTATAGTTTATTACGACGTGTTCCACAAAAGTGGAATGAATCATTTTTGAGGTTGATCTGATGATGGTGGCATAAACCACCAAAACCGGTAATCCAGAAAGGATATATTTTAGAGTGCTCGACGGATAAAAATAAGGTAATTAATTACCTCTTATTATAATAATTGCATTCTTGGAAGCTAAATAACATCATGTGGAATTTATAACTCAATTAGTTTTCAACCATTCAATTTGTGTATTTAGACAATTTGGAGTCCATAATTTTCTTTTACTCTCCGTAGCGAAACTAAAAATAATGTTGAGGCTTTAATAATAACGTTTATGTTTTATTATTTATGGACCACCCTGTATTTACTTAGTTAAAACCAAATGTAACATGACATCAAACGGTAAAATATTTGTAATTAGATTGGTTTGTTAGATTTTTCTACAAATAATTATTTTAATGGTCAGATTAATTTAAACATGTACTGCGGAAACGAAGGTTTAATCCTGTGTACCATAATAGAAATGACAAAACGGAGAGTTCCTAATAAACAATTATTGGTAATTAGAGGGAAATGAAAATGTTTAATTGCAAGGTATTTAGTGTACTATTGCCAATTTAGTGTATGCCTATTGCGTAGTCGCAAACTGTTGGAACAGTTTGGGTAGTACTGAACCTCAAAATAAGTGCATAGATGGTAAAAATGATTAGCTAAGGGATTGATTTAGAAAACTAGATATTATAAACTGTTCACTGTACACTACATTGTCTGTGCCGCTTATTGAGATTTTATTTAAAGGTATTTATCCGATGTAAACGAAACTTGTATAAATTAACTTAAAGGATACTGTATGTTTTATTATAAACAGTCCATTAACGGTAGCTTTACTTTGAATTTACACTATTTTTAGATATTCAAATATACAGGGTGTTTCAATACTGTGTTAACACAAAAACAAATATGTGACCAACACTTTTTATTTTAACCAACAACGAAGAAGCAGTGTATTACTTTTTAACAGCTGATCAAATACGTCGATTTTGTAATCAATAAACATCAATAGGTTATGTTGTTGGTCTTCTATTCTTCGGTCAGGCTACACAATGGCTGTTCGTTTAACGTCGGAGGAAAGAAGATTTGTAGCAAGTTGTATGTAAGTATTTGGATCTCCAACAGTGGTTCGCGAGAAGTTTCGAAGGAAATTTGCATATGACCCTCCAAGCCGTTTAACGACTTATCGCATCTCCATTAAGTTTGTAGAGACTGGATCAGTTTCCAACGATTATCGAAAAAATGCAGGACGCCCAAGATCAGAAAGGCGTGGCTTGGACATTGCTGTTGCACAGCAATCCTTGCTGAAAGTCCTTCGAAATCGGACGCTGTAGTTTGGAAACGGGAATTCCAATAGCAACAGAAGGGCGACTCTTGAGACATGATTTTGTATTAAAGCTTTATCATATCCAAGTCGCCCAATCTTTAACATTGGGGCAGAAGCGAAAGCGTGGAATGCTGTCAGGTGTTAGCTGAAATGATATCCAACACGACATTATTACGATGAAGCCACCTTTCACACAAGTAGACTTGTCTATCGACATAACACTTTCTGGGATTCTGAAAAGCCACGAGTCATTCGGGAGCATGAACGTGACTCAACAAAAGTGAACGTTTGGTGCGCTGTGGCCTCTACTGGGCACTAGGTTTTTGATACACCAATTTCAGACGTATATTTATCGATGTTGCAGCAGTACGCTATTGATGAACTACCACTTCAAGTCTTTTTTGCATTGTATTTCCAACAAGATCCAACTGTGTTTAACTATTCGAACAGCTTCACCAAATATTTCCAGGTCGAAGGATTGGTCCTGATGGACCACAGCTTTCGCCCAAACGATCACCTGACTTGTCACTCTGTGATTTCTGGCTCTGGGGTATGATAAAGGAGTGCGTGTATAGCAGAAACGTTCGTGACATCAATGAACTTAAGGACCGGATACGGGATATTGTATCATCCACATTCCTCCGGAAATGTGTGTACTTGCTTTGCATACTTCTGTGAAAAGTTGTTTTTTGTGTGTAGAACATAATGGTGACCTGGTTGAGCATATTTAGTTTTTCGTTCATATATGTACGCTCAGCAAATAAATTGATTCTGCCATTTAAGTGTTAACATAATATTGAAACACTCTGTATTTTTATTCTTTTAACTTATATTTGTTAATGAATTCAGTTTCAGTATCCAGGTCACTGATTTATTAAAAATAAAGTTTCTTACCTTCTTTTCTTCCGTCACGTGACCTCTTCTTTATATTCGTTAGTGACGCGTTTCGGGACTTTTATCCCATCATCAGACATAAAATTACTCAATCGAGGTCGTCATACATCAAAATTTAATTACACAAAACACACATAGCAAATTTCACGCTTAGGTGTACGCCTTCTGGCGACCGGCCGGCAACTGTCAGTCTGTTGTCTCGCGCACTCTGAACCTGTTCTTAACGCGGGCTTTTTGGATTCTTATCGCCGTATCATATAACGTATTCGAGTCAAAACTCAGCTGGTCGTTTAATAATTGGTGTTCACCGTTTACATCCTTAGATTTGAACGCCTTATAGATCTCGTACTCCTCGACTGCGTCCATATATCTCCCTTTGGTACATATTTTAATTGGTTTCAGGTTATTTTCCAGGCTCGTGTAACTATGGTTTTCGTCAATTAAGGAGATCTGTCAACTAGGAGTTTCACAGTTCTAGTTCCAGTGTAGATAGGAACAGAGTGTACAAGGTCAAGTCTTAGAGTATCCAGAGTGTTTACAA
>JAGFPH010010625.1:23888-38963 GCA_018207615.1 Philaenus spumarius | reverse complement strand
GGCTTTTCAATTTGAGCTTTAACCATGCCAGTTCTAGGGTTAAGGAGTCGATAAATTTAACATTATCTACTTCCATCAGAATGAGTTTGGTACCTTGGGTAATTAAGTTGGGTGTAAATTGCGTTTGTTCAAGGATGTATTTTAATATAAACTGAAAATCAAAACCCTTCCCATTATGTGCTATGGCACATACTTTTTTGAACGTTTTTCGCAATTCCATGACGTATGTCATGAACCCGTTGACAGGGTCATCTCGGAAGACGTGAGTACGATCGAAACATGTTTGACACGTTTCCCCGTTTATACATTTCCAGCAGTACTGTTGACTCACGCACAAGTTAACTTTATGCACATTAGTTTCTGAATCGATAAACTCGTCTTGACGGGTTTCTAAATCAAAAAATATAAATAAAAAGTCTTTAGTTTTGGGTTTTCCTGTATCAATTCTCATGCAACATTGGTGATTGGCTGGTGTGTACTTAATACATACTTTACAGAATGTCTCCCCGCATACGTGAACGGTTTTACGTTTTTTTGGCAAAATATGTTTTTCACAGTTTGGACATTTCTTTATGGATTCACAAATATTACCCAAATGAGCTATAAAACAACCTCGACTCATAAATCGTCTATTGCAATCCCCACAGTAAATGTTTTCGTTTTCCAAATCGCAAGGTGGAGAACGTTTGCACGAGTAACAAATGGTAGAACACCTGTGCTCTCCAGTGTTATTAAACGGTGTGTGGCATGATTGACAAAAATAACCACAGGCAAAAGCAGATGTTAAACTTGTTATAAAGTTAAAGTGCCCCTTGTCATATAGTAAATTGATTCTATGACGCGGATTTTGTACTTCGCCTTCGAAATATATATCACGACCTCTATTCCCATAACTATACACAGTGATTTTATAAAGGGATAAATGGTTTTGAAATTGTTGCAATTCTCGAACGCCTGCCCCAATGTCTGTGATTTGCACTCCCGCATCTATCATTAGTTGACGTGCTCTAATTGTTTGTCTCTGGCATCTATCCATTCGTATAAGTTTATACTCCTTGTCTTTTTCAGCGTGAGCTATAGCTACTACTAGTGAACATGGTAAACAAAGAGAGTTTTTATTTTTAATAACGACTACTCCTCCTCTCTTTTTACATTCTTCCGAAAAATTATTATACAGTCCGGGTCTAACCCTTCCACGACCAACTGGAACCCTGACCTTTGTACACGTTACTTTAAACGTATCGCTTGAAGTGAAACTCTTAGCGTTACTCTGTACGATTCGCCCGAAAATTTCCCACAAAATATCGGGGGGAATATCCGTAGCTGATCGAAATGCTACAAACCCCTGTTTTGTAAAATTTAAACCGTCCAATGTAAACCCAATTTGATCTTCTTCTGTCGTATTTTCTTTCATAGTTTCAACTATTTCGTTTAACCCTCTTTTAACCCAATAGATTTCTGTCACTCCTATTGGAGGTGCATTAAATTTGAAAATTACTGTGGAACCATACATACGAAAGTTTTTAACGTACGATTCCTTACGATATATACGATAAAGAGCCATTACACCTAGTATATTATTTAAGACTATAGTACAAACTAAATATTATTTTACAATGGTATAATTAATTTTCGTTCACACACACACACATACTGATACTAATGAGTTGAATAGTATATAAAGAAGTATACTCACAGCGTTCTTCGTGTAGAATAGACTCGACAAACCGTGTGTGTGGACTTATATAAACTTCGGACCCATATTGTTTTGGTGGAGGGAATTGGATATTGATTGGTTGATGAAAGTTGTCGGCAACTGTGGTCGCTCTGGTGGGATGTGCAACCAACGGTTTTGATTGGTCGGAACCAGTTTGTGCTTTGGTGTAGTTCTTGATGGAAGGGGCGAGATTGGTGTGGGATGTGGAGAGTGATTGTGTATATATTCGCGTGTTGGTTCTGTTTATTCATCAGTCTCTCACTGTGTCTTCCATTGCAGTAAGTATGACATCATCATCATCATCGTCTCTTGTGAGCCGTTTTAATACTATTACTCCCAATAAGGCGATCTCATTATCGACTCTTGTAATTGGGGAGGAATACCCCTTGCATAACGCAAGGTTTATAACGACTCGGTATGGGAGAAGTCTTATGTTTGATATTGTAGTAGATGGGGAAGTAAAACAATCGTTTCTCCCAAAACGATATGCCGATGCATTTACTGAGAGGGATGTACTGGAATTGTCAAAGATGAAGATCGTAGTGACGGGGCTTGTCGGTACTACGGTTAGTCTAGAACTAAAGCACTAAAGTGTATTGCGGGGGACGGCAATTTTTTGGTATGGTCGTCACCGGGGTTGAGCGGTGGTTGGAGCTCTCCCTACGGGGTAATTATATATATGTGTTTATATATAATTACCTCAACTCTTTAGTTTTGTTTTTTTAAAGTGTACAATACGTTTTATTTAAAATATTTAGGTACAATGTGCGAATTATTTAGGTCGAATCCTAAAACATTGTTTGACCTAAGTGCTATAGTTGTGTGTGGTCAAACTCTAACTTTGGACAATATAAATAAACTTGAATTACCTCTTTCTGTTAAACAAATATTAAAAAAAAACTTTGTGTGGTACCTGAGACAGGTAAAGTGTGAAACCGAACATTTTGACTATTTGGATATAGACTTTGACAATATAACTCATAATGATTTTTTCATGTTGATGAATCATTCGTTTGAAATACCATCATTCGCATTCGAATTGAATCGTGTAGAGATACACAAGTTGTTTTATTATAGTTACTCGTCTCTACCATTGTGTAGCAAATGTTTTATTGAAATAGATGCTCCTAGGGGTTTGCACAGTTGGAAAATTTATTGTATTGATAATGATGATATTTTGTATTTCATAAAAAGTGTTGATAACTGGTGCTGTAGATGTGCCATAGCTCCGTTATTTCGGATAACAGATGGCCTCCTCCCGTTTTGGCTGACAACATAATCGTGATTTTGACACAGTGGGACTACATCAATATATCAAATATTAATGAACAGGTCAGTACAATGTAAAACTTATACATACATAATATATTTGCATATATGTATGTATGAGTTTTACTAGTAAATTAGGATCGATTTCTTATTTCAGACCTTACCGTTATTTTAGATATCAGAGGAATCAAAAAGATGTCGAACTTGGACAATCTGGAGGATTCACCCCGCTCTCCCTCGCCATCGATCTTGGACGATACATCACCTTCATCACCGAGTATTTTAAGACAGTTGCTTTCGGTTCCACCGACTTCTATTGAACTTCCAACAGACGCAACACCATCAAGGCATTTGATGTCGGACCTACCTAATCAACGGCTGAGGAGGAGTGTAAGACTAACCGTACGTGCTCAACCAACCGTACGTTCTCAACCATACCAGCTCAACAAACACGTTGAACCTTCTACATCTCTTCGCAGTTCCATGCCTCCTGTTCCATGGAGTAACTCGTATCTGTCTCGTTTTCTGGAATCGATGCGAAGTGATGGTTATACTAGGAATATAGATCATTTACCACCATTGGAGGTAACGAAAACAGATCTACAACGTTCATTGGTCAGTTTAAGAATGCTTGTTCGGGATCTGGAATGGACTACAACGATGGATTATTACACCACCAGTAAAGTTTTTCCCTTCAGCGTTTGGAGTATGATGAATCAGGATTTACTGGAGATTGCCGAAAATGGTATTAATGTCTTTCGCAGACACGGAACAGGCCAAGATACCTCATCTTCTCGCTCAGAACTAGACCAGGATACCTCGTCTTCTACTCGATCACACTCACCTTGCCCAGTTTGCCTCACTGAGACTCGAACTACGGCCTCTGTACCCTGTGGTCATTTGTTTTGTAGAAGTTGTATTACACAGGTACTACACTGCCCTCTCTGCAGACGTTGGATAGTGGATAGACTCCAAATTTATTTATAAACATTGTACACTTTTAAAAATATAATGTATACATAATCCGTTTTCGCATTATTACTCAATATACAAACCTAACCTGATGACATATGGAAACTTATGTAGTGGGGACAAGATCTAACCCAGATGGTGATGGGCTTGGTTAACCTATTTAGGGGTTTGGTTAAGTTGGGAGAGGGGGCTTGGTTACACTATTTAATTGAACTAGGGAGAGGGGGGCTTCGTGGGGTTTGGTTAAGCTATTTAATTGAACTAGGGAGAGGGGGCTTAGTGGGGATTAGGTGAGTGGGGGCAAGTGGGGAATAGATGGGATGGGTGGGAGAAGGGGATTTGATGGAGTGAGCTAAGGTGGGACAAAGTAAGTGGGGCTTAAGTGGGGAGATGGGGCAAGTGGGGAATCTCCTCAACCAATCAGGGGCTTGGCTCCACATACTTTTACCCCCTCTACTTTGTTTTGGACCAATCAGAGGCTGTGCCCAGGTATCATAGTATACTACTGATGAAGTGTTTAATAATTAATGTGTATGTTTGAGTGTGCGATTGTGGTGAAATAGGATGATTTGCCAAATTGAGTTGATTATTTTTTATATGTGTTTTCTTGCAAACTAAAAATGATAAATTAAAATATTAATGCCAGCTACTATGATTTCTTAATTTGAGTTTTCTCCTTTCCAGAAGTACTTTATGGTAAAACGAACCTTGTTATAATAATAATTTTAATTTCAGTTTTATTTATATGTGATTCAAAATGGCGACGGTCTTTGATCAGAGCAATGTGGTTTGGAGGCTAGGATTTCCATGTGCACAAATATGGATGCCTTAGTTGCCGGACGAGTCCATTTGCAATCAGAGAGCTGTACGCACAGCTGCAATAAGTTAATGCGTAACAGATATTTAGTGATCAACTGTAGCAGACACAGATCTGATCATAACATAACCTAATTTCAATTTTGGGGCTATGTTTGTTTGTTTTTATTGTGAATAAGGGAATAAGGTGTTATGAAATTTTGAAGTGATAGTTAAATTAAATAAATAAAGTAAATGGATTGAAGGTAGGATACAACAAATAATTGTTACGCAGTAAAGGTTATTTTTTTTATTAAAATTAACTTAGAAATATTTTTGTCAAAATTAATTATTTTTTTTTTATTTTTTTTATTTTCTATTAATAAATTTGTTTGTAAACGGCTTGCATAGGAGCAGCACGTTACAAAATGGCGCCCGAACTTCTTTACCATAAACGAAAACACTGAGAGGGGGACTTTAATGGAAACATGGTGGTTGGCTACATTTCGAACATTTTTGAGAAAATTTTAAAAGTTAATAAAGCTAATTAATAATAAAATAATTAAGGGGTTAATAATAAATATAGGATGGCAGAACTAAATGATTCAGGAAATAAAATATTAAATCATTCAATTAATAAAATATAGTCTTAGAAGACTCAAATAAATTAGCAATGGAGAATGCAACAAAAATTAATAATGTGGGTGGGAGTGACAATTTAAAACAAAGTTCAGGAGTTACTTTGGAAATGGTATATCAATGTATGATTAGTCATTTTGAAGAAAGAGAAAAACAGTTAGATGAACTTAGATCAACATTTAATAAGGGATTTGACGACAGAAATAAACAGTTAGATAAATTAAAATTAACATTTAATAATGGATTTGAAAACTTAGACAAGAAGTCTGATGAATTAAAAAATAAAATTGAAGAAAATTTAAATGAATTTAGACAAGAGGTAAAACAAGAAATAACAAAATTTGATGAGCCATTAGAGGTTTCAGATATTAACAATACAGTTGATAATGTTTCAAGGGAAGTAGAATTAGATGATAGGCCTAGTGATGATAATGTGTTATTAGAGGTTAGGGAAGAAACAAATAATAATAAGGTAGTTACAAATATTTTTGAATTTGAGGGTGACCAAAGTGTTACAGATTGCGCTAATGATGTAGGTAATGTTGGATTTAATGATAAAGGATTGGAGGTTATGTTAGAAGGAAGTAATATTGAGAAAGTAGGATGTGAAAATGTAAAAGTTAAATACAATAAATTTAAAAATATTAATAGGCCTAGAATCAATTTTAAAGTAAATTTAGAAACATTGCTTAGCTGGTACAATAGTGAAGACATTATGGAGAGTTATGCAGTAAAATTCTTTGAAAATATGAAGGAAAATAATGATCAGAAAAGATCAAAGTGGGAGTATAGGTTAGGCTATAGTCAATTAACCGTAGATAAAAAAGTTCCTAATGGAAGTAGACGTAGGTTAGCCCTACATGTATTGCAGTTGCCGAGTAGGAGAAGGAAGAAAGAATATGAACAAGGATGTGTCATGTAAATATACCGAAGGGTAAACTTAAGGAGATTGCGTAAAAAATAGACTACGCACGGAGGTGGTGCTAATGTACAGTTTAGACAAGTGGTTAAGGATAAATTGTTTGATATTTTGGTAATAAATAATGAAATAATAAGGAAGTTTTATTTTATAAAGTACTAATTTGAATTTAAATAAATAATTTGTTTTGAATAATAATAAATCGTAATTAAGGCAATTTTAAATTAATAAATTTTGGTTAAAGAAATGGAAATAATTTTTTAAGGAAGGTTAATGAGTTTTCAAGTTTAAATAGCAAGTTGAAAGAAGGTTAAGGTTTTTTATACAATAAAATAAGAGGTTTTCGTCCGAAAGAGGATAATTATGAGTCTTAAGAGACAGTTGAACTGAAAAAGAGTCTTATGTCACGTCATGTAATCAATGGAAGTTAAATAGAAGCAATATAGGTCTAAAGAAAGATTAATTGGAGGTTATGTTTATGAGTTATTATTATGTTCGTCAGTTGGAGGAAGTTTATGTTTAATAAGTGGAAGAAATATTGTTTTTTGAGGAATTGAAGGTTTTAAATATGCCAAAGTGCAATATCGTCGTCGTCGAAATAAGAAAGTTGAAGGTATTATCTACGTGTTTTTTGAAGAATAGTCGTCGCATAGGAAAATCTCCTATGATTATGTTTTATGAGTTTTTAAGAGGTGAATCGTCATGTGTTAGTTGAGAGGTTAAGATTAATTTAAAGTTAGACAAAAGATTGCTGAAATGAAATGGATATTTGAAGAAATGTTAGTTAAGATGAAGACAAATACAATCGACAAAGACTCTATCTAAATTTGGTGTTTTAAGACAAATACAGTTATAAAAGGTTAAGAAAATGTTATTTAAGTAAGAAAATTGATTAAAGGAAGTTTTAATTTAAATAGTTATTGGTTGATTAATTTCAAGAAGAGTTAATGAAAATTTTGAGATATAGGCTAGGCCTAAATAAGTTAAAGTTGCCTTATAATACAGATATTAAGAAATTTAAAAGGAATGAAGCAAGTTTAATAATTTAAAGATGATTAGTTAGTTCATTTGTATAAACTAAATATTTTGAAAATACATAATTGATATTTTATAATTTGTAAGTCAGTTTCAGTTTTAAATTGAAGTTAAAATAAATAGAAGTATGTAAAGATTTAATAATACCGGTTATAGTAAAGTTGAGATGAAAGGGTTTCATTTAAACAAAAGAAAGGCAAAACACCAAGGGATGATAGGCAATGCTTGAGGGGGTTGAGGAGTTGGAGGGGGTGTGTTGGGTCTATGTTGAACTGAGTAGGCATAGATATCAACTGGCACACTTCCGAAGACAAGTCATTCCCGTAAACAGCATAAGTGTCCTGCCAGTTACTAGAAGAGAACAGAATAGTAGGACGCCAGAAGGGTAGTCAAAAGGTGAATGATTGAATGAAACTCAACTAAATAAATAAATAAGTTTTAAAAAGTTATAATGTGATAGAGTTACGGAAGTACTACATTGCAAACCAAACCTCTACGCCGACGTAATTTATTATTAGGTGTTAGACTTTAATTAATGGCAATGTTAGTAGGTTAATACATTATGAGATAAGTACTCTATATATAATTATGATATAAATGAATATTGTGAAATGATAGTTATGATATCTTGATTTGTTAAGAATACTGAAATATGGGTGTAGCCAGGTGTGGCTTAATACGTCATTGTTGTAGGTCATTAGAGATAGCAATATTAAGTCGCATCTGGTGATTTAAGGGTAAGACGTCCCTAAAAAACGGTCAAGTAGCTGGTGTGCATCCTAACAAGGTGTACACTAGTGATTTTAGGTTGTTGGGTCCTTAAAAAACCTTCTGAATTTCGATGTTGACCAGATGACGTGTCACATCATGTGCACAATCCATATGATTGTTAGGTTTAGTAGTGTACATACACAAAGTTGTTCTTAATTTATAGTAAGTTTTTCATAGGTTGTGGGTAAACCGTGAAAACCTTCTTATTGAGAGGTTGATCAATGGAGTAGGTGTTTCTAGAGGTACAAGGTTTCTCTTTTGTTGTACAAGTCTACCGATATTGATCAATCTCGTTTAGTCTTCGTTATGTCTTCTCTTTCTCCGTCCTTTCAAGTCCTTTTCATGTGTTTGTGAAAGTAACACGTTCACAAGCTGCATAGAAGAAGTGTCATTATTGTCAATATCATTTTCCACTCCTACACAATCAGTGTTTGAAAAAATGATGATTTCATATTCCTCATCAAATTCATCTTCACGAACCTCAAATTCCGCCTGTCTATTCTCAATCGATTGTTTTACATTAAAGGCATCATAATGATTCCATATTCCTTATCCTTCCAATTCTTTCCCTCTCCTGATCCATTGACGGGAGAAGGGTTGTCTAATCCCTAAACACATGTCTTTTATATCCCTCTTTCACTGCTGATCTTATGATCACATCTAATCTCACATCCTCCACCATTCTATACATTCAAGAAAGAGAAGAAAATTTTTCACACTTGATAAAAAATTTTTTTTATTGAATGATTTAGTATTAATAAAACAGGGTAACCGAGTTTTAGAGGGGGTTACATTAAACATTTGGCAAATCATAGATAAATGAATTAATGATGTATGAATGACATGTTAGATTTAAGATACATTTGTAATGATTAAATTTGTTAATACATGTTGTAAATTTGTAAAATATTTGACTAGGAGTTGAAGAAAGTAAAAGTAGAGATATGCAAAAGTAAAGTAAAGTTTAAAAGTGGTCAATGAGTTCATAAAAAGTAAAGTAGATGGTTAATTGTTATCTCAGAGCGGATACAATTTTTGTATTTCATAAAAGAAGTTATGAATGTAAAGCAAGCTAATAAGTTTATTCAATTTGAATTTGAATTTTGAATTGTTAATGTGGAAGAAGTAATGTACTTAATGGATTTTATTGTTATCTCAGAGCGGATTCAATTATTGTATTTCATAAAAAAGTTATGAATGTAAAGCAAACTGATAATTTATGTGAATGTTGATATTTTTTTTTCAAAGGTGAAAAGTTATGATAGAAAATGTATGCTGATAGTGAATATAATTATGAACTTGGATTGTTTTGACTTACGATGATTGTAAATTGATAAAAAAATGTTGCATATTGTATATAATTTTTTCTTTTCAGGTGAAATTTGGACTTTGTAATTTTTGTATTGTATATATATTCATGAATAATGTATTTCAATTTGTAATGGCAAATAGTTTTGAAATGTTATTATGGTACGTATGTGTGGATGTATGGGATAAATAATTTAATTTCTTTTGTAAATTCAATTGCAGACGAAATATTTATGTGAGGTGACTATGAATTTCTATGATGCTTCAACTCACATATATTACTTTTTTGTTGATTATGATTAAAATTTTGCAATTTTAATCATAATCAGAGGGGATCTTTGTAATATATGTGAGTTTCAGGGATTTTAAACATTAAAATAAGGGTATAACGTAAAGGGGGTCGTAAGGTAAATTTTGGACATTTAGCCTAATTTAAAAGATTTAGTTATTTCATAAAAATAATAAACATAGAACTTCAAAGGGAAATGCAGACATTTTATTAATAATTCAAAATAAATCTTACGTAATATCTAATCTTATATTTAAACTCAATTTTGTTTAAATTATTAAATTGTGTTTCATGATGTGTCAAAATACAAAAAACATTTAAACGGTATTGAAGAGTTTGAAGCTTTGGTCCACTAAGTTTCTAGCCAGTGATGAATGAATATCACAGACTATCTCAGACATTCAAGGAACTTAATTTGCTATGTTAAGTTGGCAGTATGGAAAGTCAGGCGATGTGACGTCACACTATGAAGAACGTGAACAAAGAACTTGCGTCTTTCTCACTTACAGCAGAGATCTAATACAGACCAGACCTGTCTACAATTGCTCCGGCAAAATGGTTTTATTAAGTGTTTTTTGCGGTAGTTAGAGTTATAACACCGTAAAAATATATTTTTGTTTAAATAATAATAATATTGTTAAAAGAAAGTTAATAAAAATCAATGTCATTTATTAAAAGTAAGGCTTTAAAATAACTGCAGTATAATCTTTTAGATTTTGGACAGTGAAGGCATTGAATTACAGAGTACTAGGGACTACGCCATTCTCTACCAACCTCGGTGGAGACCTATGGCAAAGTCAATGCAAACAGATTATTGTATTCTGATAAAATATACGCTGATATTTTCACGGAAATTAAGATTGATTAGTAACCTATGACAGAGAGTGAAATAGACATATCCATCAAAAATAATTGGAACTATGGCATTCGTTGTAATGTCACCATTAATATTTAAATATTCAATAATCAACATTTCAAACAAATTTTTATTTTATAAAAGAATATAATATTAACACCAGATTTTTGACTTATGATTCAGTAAGCCTTTTGTTTGCTTTTGCCTAATCTAAAAAAAACTGTTAGTTGAGAAAAATAATTAACTGATTTTTAAATTGTTTGCAAATATACATGGTTTGGTTCATTGTAGGCTTGACTTTTGTTTCTGTTAGCTTTTAATTTGACGATCTAACCTAGAAAAGCTCTTGGTTATGATGAATAATAAACTGATTCTAAATTAGCTAAGTTGGTTGCTATGTTAATGAATGTAAACAAACATGTGTTGCTAAACTTTTGATCCGAACAGATGTTTTGTTTGTTACAGGGCAGGGAGTGAAGCCTTGTATTTTCACTGTTTTTACGCTATAGAATACATTTTTTGCAAAATCCTTTCTTAGTGTGCATCTATGACCCACAAGAAAATGCCTTAAAATTATCATATTTGTGTCTTAAGTAGTTTTTGCTCTGTATCTAAGTAGTTGTGTCAGTTAAAACAAAGCGACTCTCTATATATAAATTATTATAGAGGATTAACATTAAACGGTATAAAAGAAGGCATTTCATTACAGTACTGTTTTATTGTACAGTATTTTATTAAAAACAAATATGAAAACACTTTGTTTGTGTATTTATTACTTTTATACAGGGTGTCCCACGGAGAAACTTTCAGTGGTTGTTCCGCTGGTGAAACAATGAAAAATGTTCATATAAACATAGGTCTGGAAACTCCACCAGCTATCCACCATTTTGTTTTCTGTACTAAATAGTGTATATCTCTAGAATGGCAGGCTATTTATCAATGTAGAAACCTAGTTAGGCAAACACAATCCACTGTTTCCAATACTCTTTGTTTTGAAATGGCGGCCATTTAAACATTTTAAATGAGAATAACCGAAAACTGTAAATTTTTATAAAAAACTTTAAGAGTAAATTTTTGCAGCACGTTTAATTTCCTATCGAATGGTATAGCTGTCAAAACTATCAAACAAAGGGTAAACAGTAAAACAGTGTTTAACTTAATTAATTGTTCATGCAAATTAATTATTGCCTACACTTTGATACTATGGATGTTGAACCAGTCAAACCAATGGACAAATAATTAGAGATCAAATTTGTAATCTGAGTTTAGATAATAAGAGTATCCAGGTGGTGTCAATAAATTTTATTTTTGCCTTTAAAACACAAAACAAATTTAAGATCACCATTTCCCTTAGGTCTACAATTATAGATGTACTGCAAGTTGTTTAAAAATCAGTAGAGCTAGAGATACTTGCAGGATAACTATAGCAGTTTAATTTTGTTTGTAAAAGTAGGAAAAATTAGTTTGGTTTTAACAGACAGGTGGTGCTGTTTTCCTATTAATAAAAGCCATTTTATGTTACTAAAAATTAACTTTTTCCAATAACCTGTTTCGAGATGGTGGCCTTTTAAACAATTTAAATGAGAATATCTGTAAATTTCTATAAAAACGTTTTATTAAGCCGTTTTATAATTTTCGAGGCCTGTCCACTGATACACCTGCGGCTTTTATGTGTTCATTTAGTCAACATTAGATCAAAAAGTATTTGAGAATGTAGACTACTAAAATTAAAACAAAAGTTTAAAATAGTACTTAGGTGTACAATACAATTTTAGTATCTGATAATGATTAACGATTGTACAAGTTTATATAAAATGAAATTAAAATGTAATACTCCTACTTGGTTAATAACAAAAAGTACTGATCGTAAAGAAATTAAACAATCTTCTTACTTAAAAAAATATAGAATATTCACTATTTTTTCTTTTTTTATAAAGTTTATTTAAAAGAAATATACTTATAACTGCACTATCTACTAACTATACATTTGAAAAGTTTAACTGAAAGAAAAAGAAGCCGATGAGTTTGAATAATATGTAATATTGTTTATTAATGCAGATTAATAAGGTCTAATCAAACTAGCATCGGTTGAATCTCTGTAACCAATATTCAAGCAACACAACACAGAGTACACGAGTACAGTATAGAGTACACAGATACGGCGTGTAATCGTAATCTCTTAGGATTAACTTATTAGTAGACATTGGTCAGTATTTGTACTGTGAGTTCTCACTGTACTCAGTAACAGATACTTTTGACTTACAGTAATCGGATACATTTCCACTTGGCAAGTACTGAGTACAAAATACTGATTACAGGAAATACGGGCACATTTCTACTACCAAGTGAAGGATAAAGTTTTGCCATTTGTTTCTATTGAAAATATTTTTAACCACCTTCTTATGTTTACAGGAAGATGAAACCCAATTCTCAAAAGTAGAAACATTAGTAACTGCCAGTCTGCCTACAATCTGCTCTAGTAGAAAAGGTAATTTTTTTATTGCTTTAAATTTTACTTTTATTTAGTTGAATGGTTTGCTCATTATAATCTCCCTTCGTTAAAACCTTTCGCGCTGCATTTATTTGACACTCGACTGCTCAATCAGATCCAATTAAAATAGAACTGTTTCGATTTTCTCTCTTCACCATCTTCGCTGCTGCAAACAACCTGTGCCTGCCCTGACATAAACTAAGCTTGTTTCAAACAAATAAATGGTTGTTCTGTGTTTACTTCAATCGTTGGAAGAATACCCTAAAATATCCGACAATAGTTCCGAAACAGGTTATATGAAAAACTTTTGAGATACTAAAGTTAACCTTGACAAAATTTGTTTGTTTTGCATATACAAAATCTGTTATACTTTTCTTTAAATCTGCACATTTTTAAATTTAAGAACAAAATTTCAAACATTTAGAAAAATTGATGTATTTTTCACTCTTCATTAACCCTCCAAGTGCTAATTAAATCTCTTTAAAGTGCTGGGCCATTTTTTAGCATCTTGCACGGTTAGTTTAACAATTATTTTTTATATGAAAGAATGTATTTAAATAGCATGTATTATATATCAAATTGTTCATAACAACATGTTCTACAATATAAAATAAAAAATAAAACACTTAACCACTTGGTGTAAAAAATTATGCCCTTAAAGTGTTTTTGGATTAAAAATTATGGAGTAAAAATTTTGTTTATATTTTTTTAAATATGTAAGCACATAGATAGTCTTGAAAATGTAGTAATGTAATTTTTAAAATATACAAGTTGTTCTAATTTTAGTTCTGAATAAAAAATGTATCACAAAAAATTAATTAATCTAAAACATTTATTAAAAATTTAAAAAATAACACATATGGTAATTTTTGAGAAAAATGTATTATACAGTACATGAATAAGTATTTGTATACCATTTCACAAATAAACCATGTTGGGTCACTAATATGAGTCCACAAATGCTAAATGTCTAATATAATA
Source organism: Philaenus spumarius (assembly GCA_018207615.1). NCBI lineage: Eukaryota > Metazoa > Arthropoda > Insecta > Hemiptera > Aphrophoridae > Philaenus > Philaenus spumarius. Next base: position 24,921 of record JAGFPH010010625.1, on the reverse strand, counting down.
AAATAAGATATGTACAGAAAAAAAATATTTATGAACCGAATAAACAACCTTAGTCAGTTGCGTAGTTTTTACACAAACGTAAACAAACCACAGCTTACAGCTGAAAATATTGTCATCTGTTACTTGTTTTTCTTCCAAAGATGACAAACTCGCTCTGCCTACTAGATAGAGAATTCAATTTACTTTCATTCTATGTGAAGGGCAAGTTTATCCGATAACTATTAGCTTAGATATATCGATTTTACGGACTATCGCACTGTGCGACGCTAGCACTTTCAAACGGTCTGAATAGGTCGCACCGTGCGATAGTAGCATTTGGAGGGTTAATGGTTTTTAGTATTCCAGTATTTTCCTCGCTCGTTTTACAAAAACTGCTATATACTTTTACTTCAAGGTTATAAAGTTCCTTTGAACTCTGCTTCATTCTAGGACTTGATCTTGAAGAATCCCTAGTAGCCTATTCAAATGTTACATCGGAACTTACATTAAATGGAGCATTAATGATTTTTGGAGAGGTGTTTCGGACCATTACTGGGACTACAAATCCAGATTTGCAACCCTCAAAACCCTGTACTCGCAGAATGGTGGAAAAAAAACTGTGATTTTTTAAAACTTTTTTCGGTTTTTGTAAAATATTTCCTAAAATATGCGTTTTGTGGAAAAATGTGTTCTTAGCTTTATAAAAGTATATTCAATTTGAAACAAAATGAGATCAAAATCGTTTTTGTAAGTGAAATAGTTACGGAGATACGGCTTTTCAAATATTGACCTTTTTTTCCAAAAAGTTAAAATTCTAAGTTTTCTATATGTTTCTAGATGTATACCGGCAAAATGACACATCCTACAGAAAAGTCAAGAATATGGAAGTTATAGGGAATTCAATAAGCTTTAATTTGAGCTAAGGCTGGTCCTTGTAGCTCAGATAGTCTCATCAAAAATGACAAAAAACAAAAATATGCAAAAATGCTGTTTTTAGTTGAAAGTTGAGTAAATCGTTTACTACACCATCACCTTAATTAATGGGGTTTTTCAT
>JAGFPH010010625.1:1425-14708 GCA_018207615.1 Philaenus spumarius | reverse complement strand
ACATGAGAAGACATAACGGAGAAAAACCATACCAGTGTAAAGAGTGTGTTTATACTTGCAGTCAATCAAATCGCCTTAAAATACACATGAGAAGACATAACTGAGATAAACCATACCAATGTAAAGAGTGTATTTATACTTGCTCTGTTTTAAGTAGCCTTAAACGACACATGAGAAGACATAACGGAGATAAACCATACCAATGTAAAGAGTGTAATTATACTTGCAGTCATTCAAGTCACCTCAAAGTACACATGAGAAGGCATCATGGAAACAAATCATAGTAGTAAAAATGGTGTGTTTATGCTATCAATAATTACATCAAATAACAATAAGTAAATTATCTTAAATAGAGTGTAATATTTATTATGGAACTGTAGTATTAAGATTTAATTTATTTTGATTAAAATATAATTGATACATTTTGCAGTTATGGCCAAATCAGTAAATTCAAAAAAAATATTAGTTGATGTAGTTTTTAGTTACTCAAACACTCAAATCTAGTGTAATTTAAATAAACAACAAGTTTTATAATAAAGTGGTGTTTTTATAATATTAATTTAATATATTTTAAATGTATAACTTATTATTTTTTTTTTTATTTTTTCTTGTTTGGTAAAATAATAATTTGTGTCAGTAAAATAAAAATTTTTCTTCTAATTATATCATATATAGTAATTTCTTAAACCTTTATCATTGTTTTAGCCTAGTTCATCCAGGTTTTAATTAATTGTAGTAAAAGTATACAAAACATCCCAAGCTGGAGACCAGGTAACTAGTCATATCCTGTCAGTTTGGAAGTGAGCCAACTACTGTTTGCTTTACTTCCACCCTCCCTCTAACACAGATATAAGTTACCTGGTCTCTAGCCTAGATTTGAACCTAGGATCTTCTGATCAGGCAGATGCCACGCTGTAAACTAGGCTGGGACTTGCCTCAAAAAACCTAATAAATTAACAAATCTTTAGCTACTTTACTATATCTACAAGTAAAAACATGTACATCAGCACCATCTAGGAGTGAATATAACAATGCCAGTCGAATGCCTTTTTGTTCTGTCATATTTCATGTTTTGTTTAGTCAATAATACAAGACATTTTGAGGTTATGTGTTGTTCTCCTATTTTTGCTAGCTGTGTTTGGTGTTTATTTGTTTTAGATTGTGTTAATATATTTTAGTGTGTGTGTTTGGATTATACTAGTAATGCGGAGTGAGTAAAGAGTAAAGTAGTATAGTACGGTACATAGTTAAATCCATTACAATAGTTCTTTTTACATTATTCTTCATAATACTAAACAATATTATTATTTGGTAATATTTGGTAATATATTATTTTCTTATTTGGTTTTACTTTTAGCAATTTGAGTGGGCCTAGACAGAAAGTGTAGTGTTGATTAGACACCAAACAAAAGTTATTAATATTCTTTTCATAATAAATATTCGTGCCATTCGTGATTTAATTATAGTTTTAATGATAGGCCATAACCTATTTCCAAAATGTTTGAACCCATTATCCAAAATCTATTTTCAAACATCCATACAATTCAAATAATAGTTTTTGAACAAAAAAGGATAGGCCAAGTTCCTAAATAGGATATGGGGCGAGTTCATAAATTCGATTATGTTAATGTTGTGTTTATTATAAAACTAAAATTCTGTTAAGTTTGCCCATCCGAAGAACAGACGGCTGGACTTTCTTTTTAAATAAGGTTAGTGATATTTAAACATATAATGTGCCTGATTTCTACGTTTATTCGTGCATGATTTAAATTGTTATTTTTAGTTTATTTACTATTTTATTGTAGGCTAGTAGTACCCTTAACTGTAAGCTACAAATTTTTCACTTGTTCGTAATGGTAACTAAATCATTTTAATGGATTTAAGTTAACATTTGTTGTAATTAAGACAAAAACTTATAATTACAAGTGTAATTCATCATCTAAAATAATGTATTAAATTGTGTTCATATTCCATACCCCCCGAAAATTCTCTCCACATAATTGCAACCACCAAGTTAATAACTCACCAGTCGCCACTGAGGAGTAGTTATAACAAGTTTGCTTGGTTTTACCTAAACTTGTATAGTTAGTACTAGGGAGAGGTTTATTATTAAAAAATAAAGGAAACGCACACAATGCTGCCATATTGCCTATCTCAGCCCATACTGCGCAAGCCAATATTTTCCCCAAAAATTGCATTCTACGAAATTCTTACAAAAACAACACATTTGACTTATAACAGCTGTTTTTGTAAAAAAAAGAATTGTAGACAAGTGTTGATTTGTAAAATCATAATAATATTTGCATTAGATTACAGAGGACAGACATGTGTTGCTTTTATAAGAAATAACTAATGCTGAACACAGGATAGGCATGTAATGAAATTTCCCTTTATCTCAGTTTAAAATTTTTTACAAATCCTGGTTTTGTAATTAAAGCCTCATTCTTGTACATCTCAATTGAGTGATTTTTGAACACTAGTTTATTATATTTGTATTAAATAAACATCTATGCCAAACTACATGTGTGTTGTGCATACTTTACCTAAACCCCAAAGTAACAGAATAATTTATACATTTTATTGTTTCTATGGAATTACATTTTGTATCCATTTTAATTGTAATGTGTTTATATATTAAATTATGTAAATCCTAATACAGATTAGTTTCAACATAAATATAGAAATAAAAGTGGTTGATCCTTCAAAGTTGTTAAAGACAGAAGTTTAAATCTCAGGGTTCTTGGACGTCGTTGCAAACAGGTAGGATTATTGTATGATTATTAAAACATATTTTTGTATTTGATGTTTATTTTCATGACGAAGGAGCTTTTGTTGTAAATTTTCAACTTGAAAACTCTCCTCATGGATGGGAATAAGTTATGTTTGTATATTGTAATTTTCAAAATAATTCCGGCTTTGCTATTGGCTGAATCAAATTCGTGGCGAATAGTTAAACCGCCAAAAAGTGACAAAATATATTGAAAACAACTCAAATTCTTAATGTCGTTTTTCTATTTAGATATAGCTGGTAAAATTTATACAAGTCAGAGAAAATCGTGTTTAATTTTATTACTGAAATCAATGTAAACAACAAATGTAATTTTATAATATTTAATAAAAAAAATGTAAAAAAAATCTTGGAAAAAACATATCTCACGGCTAGTTAAATATATTAGATTTATTATTTCAAGAAGTTTTTACAAAATCTGGTAAAATAAACGATTGCCATACTTTGCTGTTCCAATTTAGCAGGACAATTTATGGAGTCACTTTAATTGTAATCTTATCATATAATCTTAATGAACTACCTTTTTTAGGATACCTGTAACAAAATGATAATTTGTCACTTCACGGTAGATTCTAAATGATGTATAAATACTAATGAAAACAATCTGTATAGTTTCAAGACTTTAATAACACCCGATTACATTCAAACTTCCTCGTTAAAACAATTATGCGAATGTATTTCCATTCTGACATTACAGATTGTTTCCAATTGCCGTAAAGCTGTACACATATCACGTACAATATGTATATATATACAAACTGCAAAAAATTATCCAAAACATTGTTATAGTTGCAGTTACTAAACATGCTAACCAAATGGAATGGTGAAATTATATTACTAAGTGTGATATAACAAGCATAACACCTATACTTTCCAATCTGTAGAGCTACATACACAACGCATATTTAGTAAAAAAATGGAGTAATAATTTGCGGAACAATGGGTCTATTTAATAAAACACAATATACACCTAAAAGTAGTCACATAGAGTAGTAAATACCTAAAGTTTAAGGTTTTTTTTAGTTTCATGATTTTGGTATCCAAGTCACAAGTCACTTCATAAAATGAAATAAATTCAGGAAATTACAATAGTATTTTACCTGATTTTTAGTCCGTCTTGTGACTTCTTGAGTTGTCCTTCTTACGACGCGTTTCAAGACCGTAGTCTCATTATCAAGTATAAAATATATTCATCACTGTTCAGGTCGTCATATACACACACACAAACACATTAAAAACACAAAGTACACAACACATAATTTTTAGTGCGATACGGATTAAGCCGGTTTGTGTACACCATCTTATCGTCTATGATACACTGAACTAAACTAAATAAAGCAGCCTACTTTGTATGGTGATTATTGACCTGTTCTATCTTGATAACCGAGGGCTGTATCATACAAGTCATTGGATTGAAATGACAGCTGATCATTTAGTACGTTATCTGGGTTATGCATGAATTCCCTGTAGTAAATAAAGTTTTCAGCCAATCAAAATTCCGTCAAATATATCTATCGATATTGGGGCGTTTTGTAGACCCTTGCGTTGGTTACTATTCCAACCAATAAACAGCCTTATTTATAACACGGAAAAGACGGGTGATGTTATTCTATTTTAGAAATCTTTTGCTACCTTTGAGTAGAGAATGATTCAAGCTAACATTTGGTTTGAAACAAATATGGGTTACTAGACAGGTTTGTTGTGTAGGACCATGGGAAAGTCTGTGTTTTCACGGTCTCAAACCAAGTTTGAATTTTGAACTTGACGGATTTTCTAACATGCATAGATAGGCCGTTTAACGCCTGCTTCTCTGTATGTGTAGCAAGTATGGGAAGTTCAGACATTTGTCCTTACTTTTGTTATTCAAGTAGAGATTATTCAAACACTTTTTTGAACTAAGAAAAGCCATGTATACAGTTCTTTCTTTGATTTATTCTCTACACTTTGTTATAATAATATTTCATTTTTGGGAAAAGCAAATATTCCTAAATTACGTTTCAAAGTAAGCCTAGTTTTGTTAGCACCCTTGTAGTTGGAACATAAAAACTGGTGTTTTCAAAATAAGAATTTTGAAATTGATAAATGTTTTTATACAGTTCTATTTAAAACTAAATTACGAAACTTGTTTACGCTTACGAAAAAATTACAAAAAATGTCTAGTACTTGTTATGTAGGCCTAAAGTTGAACTTTTGCTTTTCGTTACTGAACATTTTTTTGTTTCTTGAGCTAATAACTTTTACAATTTTACATCAATAAATTTTTTAATTGCATATATGAATTCTTTGAACGTTTCTCTACAATAAAGCCACGCAACACTTTTGGATTGGGATAGAATTACTATATTTGGTGAAATTTTAAAAATTTGCTTTCACACGAACCGAAATGGCTTGGCATTGCAAAAATTAACATTGACAGTTCTAGGGTTAAATATAAAGAAAAATATTTATAAAAAATAAAATTGTAAGTGTTTCAGCGTTCCTTAAACAGCTGTGTGGAGTAATCCATAAACTTCCAAATCAGAGTTACAACGTACAATGACCTGTACCATAACTACTATAAACTACTAAAGTAGAGGACCTCCCACCTGAGCACAAAAGGGGAGGGGGGCCAAACGCGCGACTCTAAACCCTTGGGTGAGTGTGGGGTGGGTGTGGTGGTGGGATTTTCGCCAACTTTCCGCCGCCATTTTGTTTCCGCCATCTTTTTTTTTTTTTGCAGCCTTCTTTTTTGTAATAATTAATAATAAATGCTTTGAAAAAAGTTTAGATGTCTCCGAGAGTCGAACCGGGTACCACCATTACCCGAGTCCGCGACGCTACCGATTAGGCTGCGCTGACGCTGTTAAGAAGTAACTACCTAGTCGAGTATATAAGTTTAACATTGAGAACTTGTGTCCGATTGTAGACTTGGGTGGGGGTGGGAGTGGGTGGTTGCGGAAACGCTATTTTCCTAACCTACATTTTGTTTTTTCCTAACCTAGTAGCCATGATCTATGAAGTACGTTAGGCTTCGGGGCTGTCCTTAGACTTAAACTAAAACTTATATCAGAATGTGTCGTCATCTGACGCAAACGATTTATCTAATACACTTATACACTTTGTAATAACCTAACTAAAAACTAACCCTCAAATTATTAATAGGATTTAGTCAAAATAAAAACAATTCATTTAAAAAATAAATTTTAATTCAAAAATCGAAAACACCTCTACTTTCAAAATAGTCTCTTAGCTCCCACTCCAATTTGTAATGCTCCTCCTCCTCCCCCGTAGAATAATCGTAAAAGTAGAGGTTGTCCGAGTCCACCTCCTCCTCCTCGTCAACTCCGTATCTTAACTCCTGATAAAATTCAATTAAAATTAAAAAAATATTTCACCGTATTTGAGAACAAATTCACTGATAAAGTCACATACTCACTGATTTCTATATACTAGTAACAATCCTAAAATCTACTTACAGTAAATAGACGAGGCAACTCGTCGCCAGAAAACTCCTCTATGATGTCCATTGCTCTATTGCTCACTATGTTATAACTACAGAGTAGAAATCACGCTTGCTTTATATAGCCGTCTAACTAGCATACAGGAAACGGATTGCAACATGGCAACCTGCCAAGATAATTTCACTGACCATCTGGTTCACTGACTATCACTTTGGCTTTGATATCACACATATTTGATAATAGTTTGTCTCAATCAGGGTATTAAAAATAAAAAACTGTTAAGATCTATATATGTTTATTCTTATATATATATTTTTATTACAATTCAAGTATATTTTCAGCAGTAGCAGAACATTATATTAATATGTAAAGAAAATTTTTTAATAGTATAGTCTGATGTAGTCCACTATCCATCTTCTGCATATCGGACAATCGGCAAATCGGCTAACACATGGAGGGCAGAAGACATGTCCGCAGGGAAGTAGAGCAATGTTCGGTATGTTGAGTAAGCAGACAGTACAGGGACTCCGCATCTGGCGAGGATTGTTCACTTCGGGTTGCTGTAAAAAAAACATCATTAGTATTTATATAATGAAGATTGTTCAATTCTGGTTGTAAAAAGCATCATTAGTAGTTCTCATAAAATACTCAACAATCATCAAAAATAGTATAGACTTACACATGTATTGGTAGGTGGACGTCTAAATTGTTGTAAGGCGAATACACCATCTTCCGTTAAATCTATTAAATCTTGCCTCATCATTCTCCAAACATGAAGCGCATACGTGCCGCATGTTCTGTAGTACGAAAACGACGCTGCTACCTTTAAATCGTTTACTATCGAGTTCAGAGCGGACAATGAATCTTCCAAAACCTCTAGCGTTGTATCTCGTGACGGCATCCCTTGAATTGGTTGACAAATGTAAGCTTGGTTTGGATGACCCGAAGTTGAAGAATAATCATTCCTAAGCTAAAAAAGAAAATACAGGTGTTATTATTAATTAAACATTAAGGTAGAGAAAAAACAGTTTTAGATGCTTACATAGTTCGCATGGCCGTAGGACTGAAGGTAATGCATCAATCGACACATGTATTCATTTTGATCGGCTGCGGATGAAGAAGAAGGTGACGCTGAAGGTAGATTCTCAACATGTGCAGAAGGTGATGCTGATGCCGAAGGAAGGTGTAGACTAGATTCTCAATGGACTTATCAGGTGAAGAAGGTGATGCTGATTGAAGGTTTGCTGAAGGAGGGTGTAGATTCTCAATGGACTCGGATAATGGGAATTCCACAATATCTGGCTCGTAATGTTCAATTTCTGGTATCTCGGGTCGAATATTGTGACTAACCATTTTTAAACTGTAATTTGAGAATAACATTACTGAAAAACATTTTTTGTCTTTAAATAATCTATACACAGGTCACGATCACAATAGAAATCATAACTATTCCCAATAAAATTGGTAATAGTATCTGTAGGACGAAAGCGTAAAAACTCGGCAAATGCCTGTATTGAAAATAAAGGGGTTACTACACACTTATCGCACCAATAATCGGGATTCCAAATAGTGTATAATAACATGTCACCATCTACAACTTCCCTACAAGTAGATATGTTCAGTTTATTTCTATCAAAAGTAGGTTCATGCACAATAATTACACTGAAACATCGTCTACACAAATCAACACCGTTGTAAGTTAAGCGTCGAGTAAATACATCGTTATACTCATATGCGAATTCAGGCACCTCAGACGGATGATTCATTTGCATGAAAAAGTCCGAAAAAGTAATGTTTTCAAAATCAATGGTTAGATAATCAAATCCTTCAGTATTACACTTCACTTGCATCAAATAGTTTTTAAAATTAGCTTTCAAATGTTTTTGTATAGAAATCGGTAATGGAAGTTCTTCTATATTACTATTAGTGATTAGAACTTGTTCACATACCGATATAGCGCTTAGCTCGAATAATGTTTTTGAAGAATTCATAACGTACACTAGAAAAAAAATTATTGCCACTAAAATCAGTATCGAAACTAAACAACTGATAATGAAAAAGAGATGTTCAAAATCAATACAACCATAATCAAATCCTACAGTATTACAAGTCACTTTTGTTGAATAGTTTTTAAAATTTGCTTTCAAATGTTTTTGAATAGAAATCGGTAATTCAAGTTCGTCTATATTACTATTAGTAATTATAACATGTTCACATACCGATCTAGAACATAGCTCAAATAATGTTTTTGGTGAATTAGATGAATTCATATCATACACTGGAAATTATACTTACTTGAATTGTAATATATATATATAAGAATAAACATATTATGCTGCTGTCTCCGTTAACTGGATTTACATTTGTATTTCCAGTTTAACAGATTTTCCTATGTGCTCGGTAACGATTAATTTTTTGTCTTTTAAATCGCGTATCTGCGACTCGGTCAGAGTCTGGTAGCGTTTTGGTAAAAACACTTTTTTCGCGGTATCTTCTAATAAGTCATTGAGAACGACTAAAGTAGAGGAAGAAACGGTATTGTAGTAATAAAAAACACAGACTCTCTGTGTTTACCGTGCTCCCTCGTAGTTGCTATAGCTCATGCGGAAAAAGATAAGGACTATAAACTTATACGTATGAATAGATGTAACAGACAGACTCTTAGAGCCCGACAACTTATGCTGATGCCGGGGTTCAACTCACAGACGAGGGTGCGGGGGTGCAGGAGTTGCATCAGTTTCAAAATCATCTGCCTCTACACAAAATTACGGTGTACAGTTACGGAAATAGAGGTCGTGATATTTATTTCAAAGGCGATGTGCAGAATCCTCGCTACAAACTAAATTTAATTTTTAACAAAGGCCATTTCAACGTAATTACTAGTTTGACCTCCGCGTTCGCTTGCAAATATTACTGCGAGGCGTGTCACATTCCATTCTATAATCGTCATGAGCACAGATGTTCCTCCACCTGTTACTCTTGCAAACGTTCCCCGCCGTGTTTGCTGGAAAACGACGGAATCTATTGCGGAGATTGTAACAGAAAGTTTATGAATAGAGACTGTTTTACATTTCATTTAAAAAATATTTGTAAAACTTTAAAACAGTGTCCCGATTGCGAGAAAATTATTATGTTGAAAAAACGTCGTTCAAAGCACGTGTGCGGTGAAACTTTTTGTAAAGTGTGCAATGAATTCATGGTACCGAACCACCGGTGTTACATGAAAGTATATTATAGGGCGCCTATATCTAATGGATTTCTTTTCATTTTCTTTGATTTAGAAACCCGTCAAGATAAAATACTTGACTCGGCCAACGTTCATCGTGTAAATTTGTGCATATCCCAACAGTTCTGTCTGAAATGTATAAACGGTGATTCGTGTCAAAATTGTTTCGATCGTACTCGAGTTTTCAGAGATGACCCTATCAACGGATTCATGTCGTACGTTATGGAGGTACGAAAAACGTACAAAAAAGTGTGTATCCTGGCACATAACGGACAATCGTTCGATTTTCAATTTCTCCTTAAATATGTGCTCGAAAAAACTCAATTCACTCCTAAACTGATTACACGCGGTACATAGGTAATCCTCATGGAAATCGATAATGTTAAATTTATCGATTCTTTGAACTACATGCCCATGGCTCTGTCAAAACTTCCTAAAGCTTTCGATCTACCTCCGGAAAAAAAGAAAGGCTACTTTCCACATCTGTTCAACACAATGGCCAATGAAAATTATGTAGGTCCTATCCCCTCTAAAGAGTTTTACTGTCCCGACTCTATGTTCGACAAGAACAATAAAGAGTTTATCATTTGGCACGACGAGCAGATTCGTAACGAGTACGAATTCGACTTTCAAAAAGAAATCTTTGAGTACTGCCTTTCGGACGTAGACATTGTAGCTCAAGCGTGTATTAAATTCAAAGCCTCATTTCTCAAAGAGTGTAACGTTGACCCTTTTCTAGAAGCCGTGACAATAGCAAGCGCATGCAACCTCGCGTTCAGACGTAATTTCCTGAAACCAAACACGATAGGAATTGTTCCTAAGAGCGGATACCGATCTGTCGACCTCCAGTCTAAAATCGCTTTACAATGGTTGACTTGGGAGGAGGATCAGAGAGAGATTCGTAATTCGAAACGTTGAAATGGCCTACCTCGACTCTCATCCAATGGTGCATACTGTACCCCTCGATCCTCGCGATGCGTTTTTCGGTGGCCGAAAGGGTAATACAAAGTCGTACGTAAAATGCAAGGTGGGCGAAACGATTCAGTACGTCGACGTTTTTCGCTTTATCCTTGGGTTTGCAAGTACGGTAAATACCCTGTAGGGCACCCGAAAACACATATAGGTGACGATGAATGCAGGAAACTAGGTATGACTGTTGACGGACTTCTTAAATGCACAGTACTCCCTCCTCGTGAATTGTATCATCCTGTACTTCCCGCAAAGATGAACAAAAAATTGATGTTTGTTCTGTGTCGGACTTGCGGGCAAAATTCACTAGGGGAGTGTACACATAACGTCGACGAACGAGCACTGACAGGTACTTGGACAATGGACGAGATACGGAAAGCTGTGGACAAGGGTTACGTCATTATTGAAATGCATGAGCTATGGGAGTATAAAATGGCGTCGTTTGACAACGGGGACGGACTTTTCACGGAATTTATAAATACATTTTTAAAAATTAAACAAGAGGCATCGGGCTATCCGGGGTGGTGCCAGACCGAGGAAGACAAGGCAAAGTATATCGACGATTATTTTACAAACGAAAATATTAGACTAGATCCAACGAAAATTTGTAAAAATGAGGGGCTTAGATCACTTGCAAAATTAATGTTAAATTCATTCTGGGGTAAATTCGGTCAGAGGGAAAATCAAACAAAAACATTCATAATAAGACAGCCTTCGGAATTGTTTAAAATGATAGTCAGTCCGTCCGTAGACGTAAACCATATCCAAGAAGTGAACGAAGACGTAGTTGTAGTTAATTGGCAATATGTTGAGGACTCCTGCGAAGTACTCCCGACTGTGAACGTGGTACTCGCCTCGTTCACTACTGCTCACGCAAGACTTAAACTTTACGATTACCTGGACGCCTTAGACACTCAGGTAGCCTACTATGACACTGATTCTGTTATTTACCTGCACAGAGAAGGATTACACAAAGTAGAGACTGGAGACTACCTTGGACAGATGACCGACGAATTAGCCGACTACGGGTCGGGATCTTACATTAGAGAATTTGTATCAGGCGGTCCAAAAACCTACGCCTACAAAGTTCTGTCTACTAAATCCAACGATCCCGTGACTGCAAAGTAAAAGGCCTATCGTTGAACCTTCGCACTTCGGCTGTGGTGAATTTTGAATCGATGAAACGGATGGTACTAGATAGAGATGAAGACCCGCTCACTGTTACAGACACACGCATAAGAAGAACTGTAGATCGTGAGGTCGTAACCGTGAGCGAGACGAAACTGTTTAAAATCACTGGAGCAAAAAGAAAGAGACATGGAGAGTACGATTCTTTACCTTATGGGTACTTTAAAATTCCGCGACTAGAAAGAGCGATATGTTGAACTCTCTGTGTGTGTGTGAATGTGTGTGTGTGTGTGTCTGTGCGTGAATGGTCCTCTGGAGCGGTGTAAAAACCCGTAAGACTGAATGTGTTGTAACGGAGATGCCAAAATTTATGGTTGGGCATCACGGAAACAGGCGGGTGGGGGCCTGTTTCACCCCTTCGGGGGTTTACATACCCCGTCCCATATGATTACCCCGTCAGTTGAACGATGGATGTGCGACGAGCTATTGCTGCGGAGCTTCATAAGCCCGCGAGAAGAAATTTCAAAACTAGACGAGTGACTTTGAAATCGTTAACTGATATTTTTCAGGCGGATTTGGTCGAGATGCTACCGTACGCTAAAGTCAATAAAGGGTACAAGTATATAATGACCGTGATAAACTGCCTTTCCAAATTTGCTTTTGCAGTGCCTATAAAGTCGAAATCCGGGTTAGAAGTAGCAGCCGCATTAGAACCGATATTTGAAAATCACAAAATGAAACATTTCCAAACCGATCAAGGTAAGGAATTTTTCAATGCGCACGTGCAAAAAATAATGCGAAAATACAATATAAATCATTACGCGACCTATTCGGACAAAAAAGCTTCCACAGTGGAAAGGTTAAATCGTACTTTGAAAAATCTCATGTGGCGTGAGTTTACCGCACAAGGCAGTTACGAGTGGCTCGATCTGTTACCTAAAATAGTAAAGTCGTATAATAATACCGTACACAGTACTATCGGTATGAAACCCTCTAAAGTTTTGAAAAAACACAAAAAATTACTATTGGCAAAAATCGCGGGAAAGTCTATAAAAAGTCAGCCTAAATTTAAATTAGACGATAAAGTTAGAATTTCCAAGTATAAAAAGACATTCGCTAAAGGTTATCTACACAACTGGACAAACGAAGTGTTTACGGTGTACGGTGTTAGGCCTACAAAACCAACCACATATGTTTTACAAGACGGAAAAGGAGAAATTTTAAAAGGTAGTTTTTACGGCGAAGAGTTAAGTAAGTCGAACACGGGCGACGTTTATCTCGTGGAAAAAGTATTGCGCAAGAAAGGAAACAGAGTTCTTGTGAAATGGCTCGGATTCGATAAAACACACAACTCGTTGATAGATAAGAGAAAGCTGCTCTGACCAAATGTCATGAGGTCACGACGCTGTGCAATAACGGATGTGAAGGCTTGGTAAGCAGCTCTCCTCGCATGCACACAACTCGTGGGTAGATAAGAGAAAGCTGCTCGGCCAAATGTCAATGAGGTCACAACGTTGTGCAATGACGGATGTGGAGGCTCGGTAAGCAGGTCTCGATGCCGATCGTAGAGTCTCGGAAAGCCGATCGTTAAAAAGAGAAACTCCGATAAATGTCCTTCAGTTTCTATTCACAATGCGTATCGAGAGTATGTCGCACGTGCTTCGGATGTCAAATTTTGACGAATAACTTTCGGAAAGTAACAATACCAAAAAACGTCACAGTCAATTATTGC
>JAGFPH010010624.1:19491-30748 GCA_018207615.1 Philaenus spumarius | reverse complement strand
TATTGGCTCTACTCATTTTAATATCCCAAAAGTATGTCATTTAGATGAATTTATTCAAACCAATGTTTAAATCATATTTATAAAAATCATATTGTTTTCTGTCTTGAAAAAAAGTTTAGTATGGGTTTAGTAGGCTACAGTAAACAAAATAATATGTATAGTTTAAAAGTGTTTTTTTAATATTATTTCCTGCTTTTGTTTACAGGCAAGTTTTTGTATAGAGCTATAATCAAGGATTTATTTTTTTATTTACGAGTGGTATTTTGAACCTGAATTAGAATAATTTCTTTGTGTTGAGTAAGTGTATAATAAGCTTTAGGAACTGAAGTCTACTCTGCAGCATTTCTTGATTGTTATATCTATCATTTATTTTACCTTTTACTAATATAAATATTACTGCATATTTCTGTTACAGTTTTCGTACAAAGGCTATGAAAAATAAAGATATTATGACCCAGCTCAAAATAGAAGAAGTTATGAAATATTGGCTAAAATATGCTCCATTACGGGTACTTAATCAGCAAAAGAAAACGTACAATTGTCTTTAGTTGAAACATTTAATGTTCAAGAATTTTCACAGTAAATCTTTATTGGCTATCTATATTGGACTGTTTGTCTATTTTATACTCAATTTGTCAACTCAGGACCTAAGATTGTTTCATTCATAGTCCTAATTTTACCTACATTTAAATATAAAACACTTTTTTATATGGTAAACATTGAGTAAACAATGTTAAGAACAATAAATTAGTTTATATTATAAAAAATACACACAATAAATTAAACATAAAGTTATCGAATTAATTTCAATATTTTCATTTCAAACGGTTTAAAATAAATTGTAATATGCCACACCGAAAACCTGAAAGTGAAATAATAAGAAAAGAAGAGGAGGCATTCTCCTATGGCAAAGTCAAAACATAGTTTTCTTGAAATGTAATGTCTTATTTTACAAAAACTAGCAAGGATATAAAATATGTGATATTTTCGTAATTGCAAATAACAAATTCTAAAGAAACACATACTAATTGTATAACTACAAATTTGTATCTCAATAATAACACAGCAAGTATAGTATAAGAAACTTAAGTATCGTGCAATAATTAATTTATTCTTTAGTTTAACTGTATTCATTAGATAGAATGTACATTTGGAAGCAGTTTGTAATAATAAGTTTCTTAAAAATTATGACTACCACTATATATTTTTTTTCAGATTAAAGTCATGTCTATTTGGAGCATCTATTATGCCCTATGTTGTTTTTTACATTTACAGAAATATGAGATCTTCACCTTCAATAAAAAAATATTGAAGGTAATAAAATATGTCTATTGTAATAAAATATGTTTTATAAAATGTAGCTTTAATTTATTTTGTATTCCCATGTTCCTTTAATGCTAATTCGGAGGCATAGTAACTTATTTCTTTATGTGCTGATCCAAGTTTTTATTCATGTTCTTCCTTTGATAAATGAGACAGAAAAAATATAACATTTCATTTTTGTTCTTTTTATAATTTTTATTGCACATAAATTTTTACATTTATGTTTTTATTATTTTTTTTTAAATTTGGGTATAAAACAAGAAGTAAAATGTTAGTTTTAAGAAAGTAATAAATACAAAATTCATCATATGTTTGTGTTTGCTTCACTGAACCAAATATGTTATATAAATACCTTTAATAGGTATGTTATATGGTAATGATTTGTTATATAAATACCTGAACAATAGGTGAAATGTGTGTCATCGCTTAAACAGTGGCTAAAGAAAGTAATGCGAGCAATAATCATGCAAAACAAAGGTAGGCCTATTTATATAATACAAAATTAATATATATTTTGTGGAAATCTTAAACGTTAATTAATTATGGTATTGTCAAATTTTATTTGTTTGACTTTATTTACTAGGGAGACCCCTGCGTGCTCCTCACGCCAACCCCCAATGAAACCTTCTAAAAACATATGTTATGTTTTATTTATAATAAAAGTGTAGGATTAATAATAACCTCAAAACTAAGATGGTAAATATTGTTAAATGTTCAAATTAAATTATGTCTTATATTTTATAGCAGCAGTTGTAATAATAGTTAAAAGAAACCAGCAAGGCTCAGGTCTACACTTTAAAACCCTAACCTAAAATCTAGAAATACAAAAATAATTGCTTCAAATTTTAAAATCAGCTGTTAATGGAAATATTGGAGCAAACAGCTAGTTATTTTATTCAATTGGTTGCTATGGTAATAAATGTAAATACATGTGTTGGTTTATCATTCTAGGCCTAACCTAAGATTTTTTTCCAATTAAATTTACAAATATTAAAATAAAAATGGTTTTTATCGAAATGAACTATAGCCTATGTTACTCAGGGATAGTGTTAACTATTTTTTTCAATCGGTTCAGTAGTGCCAGAGATTACCCACTTACATACAAACAAACAAAAAGAGAAACTTTACCTCTTTATAATATTAGTATAGATTGCAACATTAAATGTAAATACCATACATTTATTCGGGCCATAGATAATCTACATTAAAGACTGACTTTAATAAATACACTGCAAAAAGTGGTAAGTATATATTTATTTTGAATTATGTATAGGCCTAAGTTTAAAAAAAAATCAATATCAATTAAGATTTTATAAAAACTAACTGATGTAGGCCTACATTAAATGTTTCTTTTATCAATGAAATTAGTGTGTTGTATTAAAATAAAATTGTCTTTCTTTATGGTAGTAAAATGACTAATAAATGGTTGATTATTCCTTGGCAAATAAATATAACATATGCAACAATTAATTGGGGGATGTAATTATATAAATGAGGGAAATGCAATGTCTTCCATGTTTAATCATATTTTGACAGATAATTTTTTCAAAATATGACAAAATTTGAAAACACTCTCCCATTTTAGATAATCATTCTTCAATGATTTGTATCTAGATTATTTTTATTGACTGGAATAGTTTTGTATTTTTAGTAGTCATTTTACCATTCTAATGGATCGTCATTTTAACGTTTTAGTGTAACGTCTATTTACCGTTCTGGATCACGTCTTTTTACCGTTTTGGAAGAACGTATATTTGCCGTTTTGAAATAACGCCTTTTTACCATTATGAAGCAACGTCTATTTCTCGTTATAGAACAACGTCTTTTTACCATTGTACAGTAACGTCATATTTCCTAGTTTTCAACGAGTTTTTAGCTAAAATATAACGTCTTAAGATGACGAGAATCTAACGATTTATTTACGCCACCTCAACAACGAGGTTTAGACGTCTTTTTACCTAATCTTTAACTATTTTGCAACGTCTTTTTAACTATCTTATCGCTGTGACATTTGGGCGGAATATTGACGTATCATTAAAACCGTTTCTTGACGTTTCGGCTAAACGTGTTTTTCACGGCAATATGACATGCTTGTGCTACGTGGGTAACCTGTTTGTATTTGCTTCGGGTGATTCAGCGCGAATGTTGGTGAGCGAAGCGACTAGAGAAATTAATTGTTTTATTTTCTTATTTTAGTCTAATTTTAGTTTTAATATTTCAAATGATTCTTGTAAATTTGACAGTATTAGTATTATTATACAAGTTTAAAATTTTAACGATCACTATAAATTTGACTATTTGCTAATATGACGTTTAACAATGTAAACCAGAAATAATAAAGAAAGTAAGAAAAGTAATTTTGCAATCTAAAACTATACCACTTTATTAATTTATTGGTTTAAAAGTTACTTTTGAAACAATCGGTACCATGGTGTAGTGGGGTGTTATTTTCCTAAAACTAATTTTCTACTACAACAGAAAAGAAAACAGCTTATTGCCGCTTTAGAATGCAAATATGTTTATACTGCTTTTATTTCCAGAGTCAAAATTTAAAAAATGTATAACAAAATTAAAAAACGAACATCCAGGATACTTACTTGCATCATATTGTTCCTCCAGCCATGCCGAAGGATTGTTTGACCCATAGACGTACGATGAGGAAGGAGGCACAGCATCCCCTAAAACCGTAGGCAGAGATGACGTTCCGGCCGTGGAGTAACCTACATAGTCCAGTTGTCCTGTAGCTCCTGTCCAGTACTGAGACTCTGGTATCTTCCCCAAGTAAGCACTGGCGTACCCCGGACCTCCTGTTCCGTAGATGGTCACCTGAAAGGAAGTTAGTTATTTGAAAGAAAGCTAGAGGTTAGTGAAAAGTTAAAAAATATACATATTTGGAATGATTTGTTTCTGTATAAGTTAAACTTTAGTGGTGTTATATTAAAATTTTATATTAGTGGAACACATTACCACTATTTAGAAGCAAAGTTGAATAGAATAATAATGTTTTAGAACTAAAAATTAAGTTTATATTTACAATTTTCCTTTTATTTTTAACATTTTTGTATGGTTCCGTACACGAAGTAAAAAAACGTAAATGGTTATAATTTACAGCTTCAGAAATTTGCACAATCTTTGTAGGCAAATTATAATTCTTTTTAACGAAACACTTTGTCTGCCTGACACCGTCTATTGTATGAAGAACGGATAAAGGTATAACAATGACATCCCACAAATATACCAATAATAAAAAAATATTTACTTTGAATTTTGAGGGGCCATAGTTTAGTACCAAAAAAATAAATATATAAGGTATCGGCTGAAATGGCTTTGTGATTTATAGTTTTAAGATATTAGCGAAAATTTTGCTACAGATCCATCCTCCTATATTTCAGCAGCTAAATTTGTTTTTTTAAACTGTAGTGTTTCAAATACACACATGCTTTACAACAAAAACTATATCGGTAAATTTTTGTCTGTAATGTTGGTAAACGGCTTATGGTACACGGTGATGATGTCTAGTAAAAGTGGAACTTCTTTTTACTTATATCTTCTTTACTTTATTCTAATTAAAATAAAACAAATATATACCTGCTGTGCTCCTGGCGACGTGCTATGCTGCTCGTAATGTCCTTGAAGCACAGAATAGCCAATAGCTTTCCCATGACTGCCAGCAGAAGACGTCGAAGGTGTCAAAGTAGGATCAGACTTCATATATACAACCGGAGATCCTCCAGGACTTTCTTCCTTCTGTTGGGAGTAACTGACAGCGTACGTCATTTCCGCTGAAGGAGAAGCTTCTGCCCTGTAGGTCATATAGGAAGCCGGCTGGTTGTATGCAGGAGGACTGTCTTCGCTGTAGGTCTGTATCTGCTGGTAATTGCTGTGAGGTTGATGGTTGATGGATGATACTGTCTCCAGAGTAACGTACGTCGCATCAGCTGGGTTCCCACCGGCCGGTTGCTTCTCTCCTTCTTCGGGTCTTTCATACTTCACGTGTATAGACTCATGATAGTGGTTGTCTACTCCTTCCGGGTATCCTGCCACTATGTGTCTTAAAGGGGAATTGTACCTTTCTTGATCCATTACCTGGTATCTCTGTCCCGGCCTGGGGGTGTTGTTAAAGCGATGGTGTGTCAGACCTTGAATCGGAGGAAGGTTTTGAAAGTTTTGGAATTGTTCTTGGTATCTTTCGCCGTCTTCTATTTTTGGTAGAGTCTTCGGTTGGACGTCCTGAGGTTGCGGTGTGTTTTGGTATCGTACTGGGGGTTTGATGTCTACAGTTTCTTGAAATGTCTGCGGAGCGGGAGAGTGGTGCGGAGAGTTTGTCGAGGGTGGTGGGGTGGGTTTGTATTGCTGGTGGTAATCTCCCGAAGAAGAACCGTGTGAAGGTGAGGCCATTTCTATTCTCTTTGATCTGAAATAATAATATTAGGTCATTAATAAAGATAGTTAACAGCTATTCGAGGTAAGTGTTGCAGATAAAGTTTTATATAATAGATTTCTTAAAATCTTCTCTATTATAGCATATTGTATTATATTTCTAAAGTTTTCTCTCTGACTTTGTATATCTTACTTTTTGTTGTTGGAATTAAAACAAGAACACAAAGTCAAACAAAGATTTTAATTAAGTATGTTAAGGTCGTAAAAATGTTCATAATTTTCATTTACTACACTTTCAACATTCTTACAAAGGAAGTTTTCTTTGAAACTAATACAAAATTGTGTTTGTGTAGTCCAGTTAACAAGAATAAACAAAAAATGAAACTAAATATCATTTCTAAACCAACACTTGAACGTTAAGCAATACAAAATTAAAATTTATTATTTCAGAATAAACACTGAAGTTAAAATAAATTTATTAAAAAGAAGAACATCGAAAAACTAAAAACACAAAGTTACAAACCATTAAAACAACACAGTTTACAACATAATGTACAATACATTGCATTGCCCCAGTACAGCCCCGAAGAAAAATATAAAAAGTAAATATATAATTAATGTGTTTATAAATTATTAGAAATTATATGTCCTGGAATAGAAAGTCCCTTCGATAGTCCAAAAACGTTTGGAACATTCTAGAACATTTTCGAACCTTCTGGAAAATTCTGCAACATTCTCTAACATTGTAGAACATTTTGTCGGGAACAGTAATATTCTAGAACATTCTGGGAATATTCTGGAAGCTTCTAGAATCTAGAACATTCTGGTCAATCTCGGCCACTTCGGCTGTCGATTCCCAGCTGATTCACTGACTTCCCATTAAAGCGATATGCTCTTTTGACACCCACATCTCAGAACCCATCCTTTGAAGTTCCAAAAAAACCCTTCTTATGAATGGAAGATGTAGGGCTACCTTACCACACACATGGGACTGCGGGGTGTGTTTCGGAGTTATAGCACTGTGTTCGGACAAACTACGCTTACATATATTCAATTTATTGACTATACACTAGTTTATCTGATTCTTTAGATCTCATATATGTGTTTAATATTTAGTGATGATTATTATTAAATAGTAGTTATACATTTTATTCGTATGATACTGTGCATACATATATGTGTACATATATTTGTTTTTTTTATGTTTTTTTAAGTAACTATAAAATAAATTAATTTATAATTTGAAGTTAAAAATTCACTTACTTCCTTAACTTCAAGGAAGTATACATTAATTAATTATGATTTTATAGAACGATATTTTAACTATTTATATAATAAGAGAGAATAAGAGAGACGAATAGGCTAATACATTTTGTAGGCTAATGTTTTTACAGTAGGCTAATACATTTTGAACTACACTTTTTGATTGTTTGTTTCACAGCAAAATTTATGATTTTGTAAATTGCTTAATTTGTTGATATTAAATAAAAATAATTTTATCTTTAATTAGTGTCACTATAAATGTTAAATTATTATTTACTCTAAGTAAAATTAACCTCTTAAAATAATTTAATTCAGTCAGTAAAAGAAATTAAACACCTCGAGTTTTAAATTTTCTAAGATTGTATTTTCTCCTACCTAATCAGCGTGTTGTCAGTAAAACTCCTGTCATCTACAGGGGAAGGACAGGCGGAGTTGTGTGCCGAAGACATTCCATCCTCGTCTATCCTGGTGTTGGTGATCCTCCCTGAAGTGGTGATCGTCCTCACAATCTGCCCACCTCGGATCACTCCTTGGTTAGGACTCGGAGCTTCGGTGTTACTGTTATTTCCTTCGTCCATACCTTCGGCCTACAGTCATATAAGCAATTGCAATAATTACTAAACTGTGCATAACTTCTGATATTCGGCTGAAATTTTTGGCTTAAATTTAGTTTAAAATGTATATTCTCCATGCACGCCCAGACCGTTTGACGGCTCGGGGAAAAATTTGGCATAGTGGTTGATTAGCACAAACTTCTGGAAAATTATTTCGGTTACTTACATTTAAGGGGTTAAAATGGGGTAACCACCATAAAACAATACACGTTTAATTGTCAAGAGAATAGAGAGCTGAAATTTTGCACAATGATGTGGTACATAAAAAATAGAGCCTTCTCACTTTATTATTTGAGTTTATGGGATGACAACGGGCATACCAAACTAAATAAATGTATTTTACCCCCTTAAAGCTAGAGAGGTGAAATTTTATTAATTTATATCTTAATTGTTGCATAAAAAAAGTTAACACGCCAAATTAACACCATCCCCCCCCCCCCCCCCCCCAAATAAAGGGGTAAAAATTAACTACCACCAAACAATAAACATAAATTGCATAATAATTACTACAAGCTAGAGAGCTGAAATTCGGTACATATTATTCTTGGGCGATATGCAAGAAAGAAACCCCAATTTCATTTCGATTACTTGAGTCTAAGGGGTAAAACTGGATAACATTAAAAAATAAATAATAATTCGTAGACTTACTATGAAGCTAGAGACCTGAAATTTGGCGTTATTACCCATAAGTTATATGGAAAGAGAAAAAAATTGCGTTTCGATTATATGTACCTAAGGGGCGCAATATATAACACCTTAAACGATTGAGTTGACATTTTGCGCTGAACGAATTAATTTTGAAAGAAATGATCAACTTGGTCGAAAAATTCGAGCCTTTGCATTTTGATAATTTGCGTTAAAAGTGTGACAACTGGGATACTAACCCTTAAAGCAATAAATATTTTACTTGCCTTGAAGCTCGAGAGTGAAATTAAGTACAATTGAGGAGGTGCCAATCAAATTCACTCATGTCCACTTTGAGCAAATGTTGGGAAATCGCCAAAAACTGTTTGTAAAATAACTTTTGGTTTAAATAAGTTTTTATTTGTTAATACAGGTTTTAATAACTCTAAATATATAACTACATACAGATTTTTTGATAAATTTTGGCTAATAGACCCGTAATTACGTTTTAAAATTTGGACATGTTCTTATTTGATTGGATTTAATGGACATGTTGTTTTTTGATTGAACTACAAATGGACATGTTTGTTTTTGATTGAATTGAAAACAAACAAGCTTCAGATAGGCCTAGTGTGTTTAAAATGATTACAAAAAGTTCAATGTTATAATATTTTATTAGCCTACTAAAAGCAACAGCAAAATAAGCATATTGATGAAATTGATCAAAAAAAAGGTAATGCCAGTGTCTTTGGGACATTTTATTTAAATGTGGAGTCCAACATCAGGTTCTAAACAGTCACAGTCATGTTCATCATTACTTTCAACTGGTAAATCTTGATTATTGATGATGGTATTGTACCATGATAACAACTCATTGTCTTGCCAGTTCTCGCCATACATGATAACCAGCAACGCCTCGACATCCTTCTTTTTTGCAGGTTTGATCGGTCTGCCAAGCGGAAGCACCTCTAAGTCTGTTGTAAAAGCTCTTCTACTTGACCACTTTTTCTTCTGTAGATTCTTGTATGTCTCACAGTCACTTTCAAATCTAAAGTTCTGAGCTGCTTTAACTGTAACAACTGGCACTTCACGCATTCTTTGATTCATGGTGTAAGTTTTCTTGATGAATATCCTTTTTTTGTCTGAAATCATGTCAATATTTTTAAAACGTTCAGACAAACTTTTCGCATTAGACAAAGTCCAGTCTGTGCCGAGCATACGCACTTCACCAACAGAACTGTACACGCTATGGTATTCTTCTTTTGTTACTAAGGTAGGGTGCTTTCTCAACAAATTTTCAACCCTTCCAAACACCCTGTCTGCTGGTAGGAAGCTATGTCCTCGGACCGGAAAGGTAATCACAATCTCTTCAATTTTGTTTTGTGCAGTTCCTAAATAGTACATTAAGGTGTGAATAAGAATATTGTTCTTATTCTGGCCGCCGCACCCATCACAGAACAAATTCAGCCGTGTTGTGTTGCCAAAATCAAAAGTGGTTAAGAAATGTAGAATTGCAGAAGATATTTCAGTTGATCCTCTTCCTGCCAGCTCTTCAGTCCATGAGTAAAAAACCGGATTCTTAGCACTGGAATCAACAATACAAAAAGAGTACAAACTAATTTGTCGTCTGTAAAATGCCTCTTGGATTTGTGTTTTGGGTAAAGGTTGAACTTGTTGCAGATCAAAGCATAAAGTGATCCCATTTTCCTTTTTTTCCCTTAAAAGGTCATAAAAGGCTTTAGCCCGCAGTTTATGTATTCTCTTTTCCATGACAAGTTGGCTGAGTACTTGAACATCCTTATCATGTTTGGCCTTCTCCACTTTTAACTGGGTATCTATTTAACTGCATGTGCTACATACATCAGAGGCCGGTGACTTAAAACCTATGTTAAAAGTATTAAAAACTCTCCTAAACATTGTCTTTTTTACTTTAAGATCTTCACCTACTGAACCATTTTATGTTTCCCATAGTTTTTTTATATTCAAGTCATGGTGGAGATAAATCCTCTTCGATTTTTTCGGTTGTAGTGGTTTTCTTTTCCTTTCAAATTACTCAAAAAAACCCGAAATGATTCCTTCTTGGCTGCAGACTTTTTGCTCTTCCTATCACCACCCCTATTATCCTTTATAATACCACCCTCTTTAATTCTTTTGGCAATATTGTTCAACCTGGTTCCTTTTACCATGGTAATATGCATAAACAATTTCTTACAAATAGAAATTACTTTGCCAGTAGTTGAAACTATAGAATATTGTACACCAAAGTTTTTAGGCTTTGATGTAGGCCTTCGTCTTTGCACATTCCTTAGGCTAATCCAGCTAGCTATAGTGGTAACTTGAATATTTTTGTCAGGAATCTTATAAAGAATATTTCGAACATGTAAAGCATCTCTAGGTCGTACGTTTTTACATTTCATAGTCTTATTCATGTGATTACAAGGGTGAAAAACTCTCGAACCAGTCGAAGCACTGTATCTTTTGATCTTAGCTAAATGATTAGCACTTACAGTCTTTTCCTTCTTGCGTGAACCTTGATTGGCTTCACCTACACTTACTAATCCCTCTTCATCCATTGTACACAAATTTAATTATCAACTTTAACATTAAACTTTGTCAAAACTGAACTTTCACACACAATACAAACAATGTTTACTCGCCAAACATAACCTCGAAACGTTACAAGCAATCAGTGCAGACACAGTCACGTGACTCAAATAAAGCGCTGCTATTGGCTGAGCGGACATGTTGTTTTCTGATAGAACTCACCTGTGGACAAGTTCTTTTTTGATTTGGGACTCTGATTTTCAACACTTAATTTGAAAGGGACATGATTTTTTTTAGAACGAAACTGACTCAACAATACAATAGAAACCATCATGTACAATATGAAACAGCTGCTAGCTGAAATTTTTATTTTTTTGGACATGTGTGCATTTGATTGGCACCTCCTCAATTATTTTTAAATGTTACATGCAAAAAATAACCCATCGAATTTCGCCCACTATCATTTAAAGGGTAAAATGGGGTAACTACCGTCTATAAAATAAAAATAA
>JAGFPH010010624.1:0-12894 GCA_018207615.1 Philaenus spumarius | reverse complement strand
TAGTTTTGCAATAAGAGACCAATAACCAAAAACATTTTTTGTTTTTTCTAAAAACTGTTGTTAAATTGGTAGAATGGTGAAGTATGTTAATGTTATTTATGACTGGAATCATTGTCCTTCACATAGAAGATAACTGAGATGCCATAAATAGTAATTTAGTGTAAGCCACTTAAAACAAGTTGAAAGTTAGAGTAAATGTGAGACACTCATTTACATAGCACAATTTGGTAGCGGAATAGGGAACGTCATGGTTATTATTCTGATAAAAAATAAACATGGAAGTTAAAGTTTTATTTTTTAGAGTACTCAGAATCTTAGAAAATCAGACCAAGTGCATAATTGACAGCCGTTGGTCTAGTATTGCAAATCTAAATATAGACAAAGCAAGAAATGCGTTAATGGACAGTTCTGGTCAGTTGGTCTCTTATTGTAAAACCAATACCCTTTGGTCTGTTGTTGCAAAACTAAATTACCCCATAGACATTTTGGCGCTTGGGTTTTAAAAAGATAGTTAATAAAGTAATTAACATATGACAATAAATGATTTTTTCTTAGAAAGTTTATAACATTTTCTACCAGATAGCATCAAAAACTCAATTTTAGCAAAACTGGCGCTTGGTCTCTTATTGAATAACATGGTCTCTTATTTATGGACTTTATTAGTGGGATATGTCTTCTTTTTTAGTTATATTTTATGGCAATTATATTTAATATATAAGCTTTGGCGTTTATATATATTTATATTTTACTGGTGTACAACGTTATGAATAATATATTTTTAAATATGTAATAGCAGCAAGATCATTTAGTATACTAATTTTGTTGCTAGTTTCGGTGAAAAGAACTTCAAACCTCGAATGAAACAATTCAAATCACTCTCTGCCTAGCTACACACACATATATTGACCAACTATAAATGTTGATAGTTTTACTTACTGCAGTAACTTTCTTCTGATGCGTGCGCACCGGAGGTCTGTTGACGCCATTAATCCTGTTATATAGACCACAAGCGTTACACAGGTGATGTCCTGTACCATCTCGCCGCCATAGAGGAGTTGTATTTGCTGCACAGTTCACACATTCCTTTATATCTATGTTTACCATCCCGTCTGTAAAGAGAGATCAATGAATGGGCAGGGATAAAGTTCGATGTATGGCTTAAACTAAACAACACCACACAACTAAAGCCTTTTTACAACAATTACACAAAGAGAGTTTAATGAGTGGGCAGGTATAAAGTTCGATGTATGGCTTGAACTAAACAACACCACGCAACTAAAGCCCTTTTACAACAATTAATCAAAGAGAGAGTATAAAAAACAAACGTTTGATTGAACCAATCAGTAAATTTTCTAGTTATAGTTATTTATCAACATTTAAATTGGAAGTGATTTGTACTGATGTCACACGACCCTCAAAAAGTTTTTCTTCAAAACTATTGCAATTTTAGAACTTTGTCCATCATCAGGTTATATTTACAGACATAATACATAACTAAATCACACAATGCGCTCCATTGGAGGTCGTAAAATTGGATAAGCGCTCCACCAAAAACGCGAACATAGACGTGCACTTCTGGCTGGATCATCGGTACTAAATCAGACTGGTTTAGGTCGACTGAATTATTAATGCAGTTGGACATTGTTTCTTTATTTGACTCGCTATTATGGTGTCATATAATATATTTGAATGGAAGGATAATTGGTCTTTCAGTGTATTTTTTGGGTCGGTTTAACGTGTAAAATACTCATATTAGTTATAGTATTTGTGTATGAGGGGAGGGTTGTCTATGAGGTGGTCGGAATATGTTGATTTTATTGTCCTCAGGTTTGCAGATGGTAAATGTTCTGTAAATCACTTGTGAAAGGGGCGTCCAGTTTGGCCTATTTAGAAACTAGGGCATTCAGTAGCATACACATTAGCTTATAATAAACACATATTCGTTTGTATGTATCAACTGTAGATTTGGAATTTATAAAGCCTCCAAAACCGACACAAAAAATATACTAAATTATAACTATCCTTCTATTCAAATATTTTATATGACCCCCCCCCCCCTCCCATAATAGCGAGACAAATAAAGGAACAATGCCCAACTGCATTGAATCAGTCGACCTAAATCAGTCTAATTTAGTACCGAGAAACCAGCCTTAATTATGTTCGCGCTTTTAATGGTCCGCTTATGAACTTTTACGACTTCAAATGGAACGAATTGAGTGCTGTATGTGTTATGTTTTATGTCTGTAAATTTTCATATAACCTGATGATGAACAAAAGTTCCGAAATTGCAGTAGTTTAGAAGAAACACTAATTAAGATTGTTTGCATTGATACAAATCACTTATAATATAATAATAAAATTTATAAAGTAGTTTGTTTTATTTATAAAAGTAAAACTATGTTTACTGCTGTTTGTTATTAGGTGTTATATACAATTAAAAATATCAGTTCCATTATTAATATCAGATCAAACCAACTACTTCAAAAGTTTGACTTTGACCAAAAAACAATTCACTAAAAATCTATGTACAGTAACAATTTTTGTTGGCAAAAACTTACCTTACAGTTAATATATTTTGGAAGACAATTTAAAATTTTGAAATAAAATGTATTCAAATAGACAATTTGTATATCTGAATGAATAGTCCCTTAGGTGTTTTACAAAGAAAATCTCTCTGTGATAAAAATCCTGTCATTCACGCAAAACCTCTGGCCCTACTGCACAGCTATCCCCACCGTCCCACCCCGATCGAAGTGAATCTGTCCTAATCAAGAATCATTTCCGTGAAAATATCAGAGTACACAATACCCACGTAGCACACATACGAAAAAAAGACGTCGTTTAATGGGATAGATGGTAAATTAACGGTTATTCGTTAATTATTTTACGTCTTTTTTAACACGTCGGTTTTTCGATTGTAATTTACGTTGAAAAAACGTCGCATAGTAGGATATAAAGTTGGAAAACGGTTAGTGGTTAATTTTTGACGTTTGTTGTAAAACGTCAGTTTTTCGATTGTAATCCTTAGTCGAAATAACGGTAATTTTCCGTTTAAGGGTAACGATTTTATTGAAAACGAAAACAGTCAATAGAAACGCCTGCTTGTGATCGCATGAAATATTCCTGTGGTTTTAAATTGAGACATACAAATATTACTGGACAAAAACAAGAAGAAACTCATCTCTGCACTCTAGAAGCCTATACACCCTATACCGTCAACCGGGGTTACTTTGCTCCACTTTTTTGAGTTTATTCAGAAAAATTAAATTAAATATTGTTAAAACTCATACAAAAAATGTTATATTTTTATAGTTGCTTAAAAAAGAGTTTTTAAACATAATTCTAAACTTTTGTTTATTTTGGATCATAAGTATGTGACATATATGCACATATACTTTGGAGCAAAGTCTACCAATGGGAGCGGTATACTTTGCTCCAGTATGAAAATAAGCCTTAAAAATACAGTAAAACCCATGTTTGGTGTATAGTAGGACCAATATAATGGTATAAAATGCTCCAAGATATATTCTGCACAAATTTAAATTTATTTATTCAGTAGAAATATACCACTTAAGTCTTGAAAAATGTAATTTGTTTTAATAACTAACAGAAAACGTAAATTTGTACAAAGTTGAAACGAGTTTTTCCTTATCATTTTAAATTACATCTTCAAATTAATGCATATAAAACAGTATTAACTTAGTCCCAAATGTTGGCCAGTTCTGGAACCTCGTAAAAACCCCGCTGGGATATCTTCTTTGGAGGGTTTATTCTTCCGAGGACGTCTTCCCAACTATAGTTAAGGTTGTCTTGCGGGTCTGGCCACTTCCAAGATCGTAGTGACTTTTGCATTGCACTAATATTGACTTCTCTGTCATTATACCCCATTATTTTTCCGGGGAAAAGTTCTCCTTCATAAGTGAAGATTACATGTTCACCAACATCCCTTACAACCTCTTCTAAATTAAGAAGATCATGGAGGTTTTTCTTGCCTTCAGCCAAGTCCATTAGTACTTCTTCACATGCTTTATCTCTTTTAAAGTCTTCTATTTCCTGGTCCAAGTCACTCTCAATGACTTCTTCATCACTTATAATACCGGTACGCTTTTTCATTTTAAATTGCATAGGTTTTCTCACTTTATTCTTGTTCACGTATTTCATCCTCTTTTCAGCTTCTCCAGAAGTACTTGGACCATTTATATTATATGGGTTTTCAAATCATCTGGCCCAATACTCTTCCCGGCAGGTACTTCTACTGCTTTTCTTCTACGTTTCTTTCCTGTCGTGTCTGTCCACTGTTTTCTTTTTTCTTCCAAAGATTTGAGGAACGAGTCTTCAATGCCTTCGGCATCTGTAGTGGTGTTTGGCAGTCGTTTCAGCAGCTCTTCTAGACAGGTAGGATGAATTCCACATTTTCTGAAACCAGAAATCATGTTTTGTTTTGCTGTGGGTTCAATAGACTCCATTAGACTTTTTAAAAGTTTTGGAAATTGCTGTTTCTCAAGATTTCCACTTTTAAGCCCAGCATTTTCTTTCCATTGTGTTAGGAGCTTTCTCCAAGCTTTTTTCAATGGGGCAAAAAATGCCACGTCTAGTGGCTGAGTTAAATGTGTACTGTTAGGTGGGAGGCACACAAATGCTATATTGTTCTGCTTACACATCTCTAAAACTTCAAGTGTTAGGTGAGATGAGAGGTTATCACCAATTACAACTTTTTTCCTGTCCAACTTCTTTAATCTGGGCAGAAGTAAGGTTTGAAACCAGTCTGTAAACACTTGTGCGTCAAACCACCCAGAACTGGTATTATTGCAACGAGTTCCTGGCGGTCCATTTTCGGTCCACAGGTCCCACAACTTTCCTGATCGGTAAACTACATATGGAGGAAGGAGGTCACCTGTAGCACTTCCACACATCATGATGGATATACTAGTTTTACTACTATTACATATTCTTTCTGGGTATTTACATCCACGCTTAGCAATAACCTTCTTCTTTCCAGGGTCATATGTGAGGTTAGACTCATCATAATTCCAGATATTGGAGGGTGGTACACCAGCAACAACTGGAGTTAGATTTGTTATATATTCTCGAAGAACAGTCTCATTAATCGCAGCCCGACTTCGTTTTACATTTGAAGCTAACCTAGATCCATTTAAAGCTGGATGTCGCTTTAGAAAGGAAAGCGCCCATTCATGACCAGGAATATTATTTTTAAATCTTTTCACTACTCTGCCTACTCTGTCCAAATATGATTTAACTATCATCCGTAAATCAAACGTAGCTAGTGGAAAGCCGAACTCACAAAAACCAGTTACACACTTTTCAAAGATAGCTTCCTCTTCTTCGGAGAAGATTTGTTGATATCCCGGCTTTTTTGAATTTAGATCACCATCATTCCTAAGTTTGTTGATTATAGTTTGTCTCGGAATTTTATAAAGTTCCTCCGCTTCTCGCTGGGTTACTTCCTTATTTCTAATAGCTTGTAGACATTGTTTCAATCTCTCTTCACTATAATCGCAGTACCTCCTTGATCCGGGCTGTCTTTGATAAGTTCTCGGCATTCTGAAACAAAATAAGTGTTTTAGTTAATATATCATACAAAAGTAGTAAATAGCATTAATATTTTAGAGGAATGGTCATACTTTCAACAAACAATTGTAGAACTAATGAGGTTGGTACCTACTGCAAAGGAAGCAAAAAAAAAAAACCATTTAACGGGTAGACTTTGCTCCAAAACAAACCTGGAGCAAAGTATCCCCGAAAGTATTGTAAAGTAACCTCACTTTTGAAAAACTTGTTTAAAAGTGTTAAAATGTAAGCATTACATGGCTAATTAAGCATAGATATGATTCAAACTAAACTAAGATAAGACAAAAATAACACTTACATGATAATCTTTCTTGAGAAGCCGTCTAGACAAGAAATTTTGTTTCTTAAAATTCAAGCAAAATATGACTGACTTTTGCAACACAAACTAAAAACACAAGAAATGGAGGGAAAGCTGTTAGAACAGTTCAGGTTTGTTGGCAGGGATACCAACTACATATAAAAAAATTATTTAACCTAACTTCAAGGTATTTTATTATTACATAGCATATAATATATTTTCTTAAAATGGAGCAAAGTCTACCTTATAGGAGCAAAGTAACCCCCACTGACGGTACTGTTAACATTCTGTTGAATTTGAATTAACAGTTGGAGTGGTTATAATTATGCATTAAAGGTAAGTTTTATAACAACTAATAATAATGTAATTATTTAACTATTGCAATAAATAAGTTGTATTTTCATAAAACAAAATGAAATATAAGCATAAGCTAAACATTTTTTCGATGGTACATTTTCTTACCTAATTTACATATTATGTAATTAAAATAATGAATTGTATTTTATGTAAAATAATACAAAGTAAACAGAAAAGTATTCTTCTCGGTGCAAAACAGTGCATTCTTCAGTCACTTGCAACTTGCAAACGCAAACAGTGTTCCTGTGTTGTGGCTTGTGATATAGAACATCTCTTTTGACGGGACAGTTTAAAGTTTTATACAATTAATTACTCTTCAAAGTGTTAAATTTCAGGTAAGTACGTAGGCTACCTAATTTAACATTTAAAAATAACTTGGTAAACTAGGGCCTAATTTGTGTATTGGCTATTTAAGTTAGTGTTTAATTAATTTTAGGTTATGTCGGTTTAAAAGTTTTATTAGATTATTATATTAGTTTTTAAAGACTTATTAGATGTTATATCATTTGCAGCCTAAGTTACATAAATAAATATAGATTATTTAATAATAATAACATCTTTCATGATATATGGTGTACATAGCGTACCATAAACAATAAGTAGTTAAATATTAGAAAAAGTAGGCCTAGCCTAGGCTAGCCTACTAGCAATCTATGGCCTTCCTATTACAGAAATGTATGAAGTTCATGTAACTATATGGAAAGCCTTTTCTTTTGTAGTGTTTTCAAATTTTCTTTATTACAAAATAGGCTAATAAAAATTACATAACGTTAGGTTATGGTGTAGGTTAGTTTTATAGCTCAATCATTATTAAAAATTGCATTACATAGTTTCTACACTTACTAGGTAATAAATTACAATAAGTAGTAAAATTTTTGTTTTGTAGCAAATTCTAGTCGGAAAACATGTAAGCAATTACTTTTATTAAACAAAATTCTGTAGCTGCAGCTGAGTTACGGTTTAAGGTTTACCTTCTTATCTAGATGGTAGCCTAGTTGACAAGGTTATTTGGCGGAAGTTTACTATTCGACCCTAGGCTAACCTATTGTAACAGAAATGCAAGAATAATAATAAAAAAAAACCTAAAAGGTTCTAACCTATAGTATTTAGTCACAGTATGTTTACATGTACCTATTCAACATTTAACAGTATAATGTAAAACAACGTCGTTGTCTGCAAAAATATTAGGCTAGGGTCGAATAGTAAACTTACGCTGGTTTTTCTATGATCGTCACTGAATTAGCCTAATTGGGTAAGACTTACAACACGCCTCCTTGCAATATTGCTGCAGAGGTAGGCTAACTTAACACCATGTTAGCAAGAAAATTATGTATAATGTTTAAATGTTTATCATATTGTTTTTAATTACCTATAGTATTAAACGTAACAACAAATCTAATTAAGCCTATTAATAACAATTAAGGTACCGGTAGGCTAGGCCTATTAAAAAAACCCTTTAAAGTAAACTTAAGTTAACTTACGTCTCGGTAAGTTATGTTAAATAGGCCTACATGTGCATTAATACAATACGGTAATACGACACTGCTTTACTTCCCTATCCAATGCTTTTACCGGAAAAATAAAGAGTTAGTACCGTGGGTAAGTTACATAAATTGTAAAATTGTAATAAAAACAAACTTAACTAGTTATCGTTTATCGGGATATGTGAAAATATAACACTTTTTATCAGACGATTAATATAAACAGGGTACCGTAGGCCCTAACTTATAAATAATTTTGTCAATATTATTTAAAGACATAACACCAGATTACAACCTACTCTCTAAGAAATAATGCAATTGTATTTACCATATGTATGGGGTCATAGCTTGTTTTTAATGTTATACACATAATATATCCCATTTATAATAAGATAAAAACATAAAAAAATATCATCAAATGTAAACAATGTGTATAATTTTATTGCAGTTAATACTTGCGCTAAACAAATGATTCAATTAGGCCTATATGACCATTATTATTACATGGTATAGCCTGCATATAAAATTCAATTAGAGGGTCATTCCATGTCAAATCAACAGTTTTACTACATTTTGATCCTGACAATTTCAGAAATCAATAAAATTTGGCAGGGAGGTTGCCTTTATGTGTAGAATAAGAAAAATACAAAATTTTATTAATTTATCTCTATTGGTTAGTGAGTTATGACTACATGAAATTCCCAAAAACGCACGTACTCGAAAACTTAAAACTTAAATTGTGCCTCTCCTACTGAAGATACAGAGCTGGAAAAAATGTAATTTTGTAGCATTTTTCATGGCCTTTAATATGGCATACAACACAATATAGTAACTTATAAGAGGAAAATTATTTTTCAAAATCAACTAAAATTTTTTATTTGGAATTTTTCAAAATGCGCCGGTTTTAAAATTTTGAAAAAAATTAGAATGAACCTTTATGTACTTATAAACATATATTGTAAATTTAAACTTGGGATCACAATGGGTTCTAATATAAAACTTTGTTCATAAATAGGCTTGCATAGGTCTCTCAAGAAAAATTATACTTAAAATCCATAAAACTATATAACATTTACTCTAATTTATTTTTATGTAAAAAGCAACTTAAATCTATATATACAAAAACTTCTATGTTGGACTTTCATAACACTACAAATCATTTATGTAGTCATTAGCCTATATGCTTTAACTATTTTACTTGTTTCTTGTTCATTGAGGTTGTAAACTCTTCCCGCTGGGGGTCACTGAATTTACTTTACATAAGACATGATTTGCTGGAAGTCACAACACATCTTGTCTTGAAGGATAAGAGAAAGAAGCTGATGGACCAGCTGGGTGCAAGAAAGAGAACTTGACCTCATCAGCTGCTTCTTCTTTAGCCAAAACATATTCCAACCACCACTCATTCTCATTTATTATGGTTACATAACCACTGATTTCCTTGATTCAAAGTTGGTCTTGTAATGCAGTTACTTTTTCAATTGATGAATCATTTAAAAGTGAAGCTTCAATGATGCCTCAGCCTCGTCATCAAATGGCTCTTTGACATTAGTGAAAAGTTTTTTTTCAGCGCAGAATTGCTTTTTTAAATTTTAGTTGAAGAATAAGTTTTAGATCTACCCAACTTTCGTTTATCAATAGGTGACTCACCTAAGTCATGGAGAGAAGCATTTAATGTATTCACTACTGCTAATGGCGATGAAAAGTTATGGCATTCTGGATCAAAGTTGCCAACCGCATTTAACGTACTCACATTTTCTGATAGTACTTTAACGTACTACTATAACTATGTTTACTACTTTATTGTAGGTTAGTTATATATTATTTATAATAGTCACCATTAATTTATGGCTGTGAATGACATAATTTTTATTTGTTATAAAATAACCACTAGGCTATTTGTGAAACCAAACTTGCAACCTACAAAAAATGACAATTGGTTGTTGTAGACAAATTCTTAATTAATCTGGCAGCTTGATTCTAAGTGTTAAGTAATTTAATTAAGAAAAAAGTTTACTGTAGTCAAGATAAAGTCAATAAATATCCAATGTACCGTAGCCTACAAGTTCTCTATTACAAACTAAAACTTTGTCATTACAGTATTTGTTAAAAGATTTATTTGAACAGACATGAGCTACCAATACAAGATATTGGCAAACTAACATTCGCAGCATTTAGATATATACAACATGTAGAATTTTCAAAACTATTCTGCAAAGAGTGTCGAAGAGAAAATAAAAATTTTAAGATTTAAACATAAGGTAGGCCTACAAAATATAAAAACAAGCTAGAACTGGGTGTAAAAAGATACAATCTATAAAGGGATGATATTGTTGCAATTTTTGTAACCCACACCAATATCAGATTTTATATAAACATTTACAGTAATTCACATACAAACTATATTATGATTTCTTAGATATTTAACAACATAATTATAAAAAAACAATTGATATCAAGCGTTTGGCATCAGCCCCAAGTAGCCTACTATTCTTATTTCATTTACGGTATCTTAAGAGTAAAATTAAAAGACAAACTAATATGTATAGGTACCATACTAAGAATGTGTAGGACAAAATTTGAATAGGGATGGTGATAAAAAATTTGATAGTTCAAAAAAGAAGATATAATAGGCCCTAATATGGTACGGTTTTTATAACCAAAAACAAAGAAAAACCAGATTAGAATTTATTAAATACTGCAAGTATTTTGCAATATAGATAGGTGTCGGTAATGTACAAATTCTGCATTTATTTTCAAGTACTGTACTGTAATGTATCATTTCATTGCAGCCTATTTAAGATCATAAATACATACATATTAATTAATTCTAAACCTATGTATGATAATAATCTTGAAAGACTTATGCTATTCCAGTGGTTTTGTTTATTAGCTCAAAATTCATATCAATCTTTCTTTGAATGTATCATTAATAATTAATAATGTATTTAGTTATTATTATCAGACCAGTGGCATATTTTGATTAAATACTATGTATTTTTATGTTAATTAATAGTTTTAATACAAAAGCACAAATTTATCAATTTTGATAGTTTTAATTACTTTTTAAGAATAAGGACTATATTGGCAAAAACACTAAAATTAATATGTAATAAAACTTAAGTGATTTCAGTGGAAATATTTTGTTTCAGAGTCATTTTTTGTGTGCTGTTGAGGACCAATACAATTTATAACATGTGACAGGAAGCCACAAAGGGTTATGAAAATGATTTTAAACTGATGTGGCTCGAAATTATAATTTTGCAGGAAGAGCACCTTCAAGTTGTCTTCCAAATTATGTTGAAGATTATTTCCTTCATTGTAGCTAGGTATGTACCACATCTTTATGAGGTTATAGTAGTAGGTTATTGTAGTAGTGAATATGTAGGCTACTATAGCTAACTTATTCTTTCTTAGGAAATTAAGTTTAAAAAAAACTATGGTAATCTCCCCTTTTTCGTCAGGTTGCATGAAAAATATTACTAATTTGTTCGCCCATGGTTTAAAAGACCGAGCCAAGGGAATAAGCAATAAAAGTAATATACAAACTTAGTTGAACAAGTTTTTTTACAGAAAGTTAGTCTAGTAACTTAATTGGCTATAAATGGTTATGTTATATTACATTTTTCTAGTTATGAAATTAAATTTATAAAATCTTAAAACAAAAAACTATCTAAGGTAAAATTATATTAGACTTTTATATTTTTTTAAACTAGATTGTTGTAGTCTAAATTGAATTTGATTGTCTTTTTGTTTGTTCACTAATTTTCTGGTCTGCTTCTCTATCAACTACAGCACACTGGTTGCAGTAGCTTGTCGTGTGCTCTTTACAAACATATCTATTGCACTCTGCACAGGTGACTTTCGATTTGCACGCCAGGAACAGTAACAACACTTAAAAACACACGCCTTGCTATATTTATCGTAAGTTTAGTATTCTACATAAAAATTATAATTGGCGGGCAAATCAATATAATAAACAATTTTATAGTATCGTGGTTTTTAGCAAACAATTATAGAAGAAAGACCGATTAAAATAATAATCTTAAATGTTGACATTTACGAAATTTTAGATTTGGTTACATGTGTATCACATTTATCATGACTTGCCTTCCTGTGGCACCTGGAGCTCGGGGACGCCTGTCCTGTTGGAACATCAGTTTCTTGATGTTCTGTTTCAACTGTTTCTGCAAATTTTCGATCTTTGAAGCAAAAAAGGCATGGAGAGGTCTTTTGCAAGTCTTTTAAGAAATTGTTTTCTCAGTTCATCATCATTAGTATTAGCCACATGTAGGTATAATATAAGAATTAACTCCAGCAATATTTAGAAGTGCGAAGAACAAAGCCATAGACCACCTGTTGGTTTTTCTTTAGGAATGAGAAGACTTCAAGGCCCCTGACAAATACAACAATCCGAAAAACGCCTTTATCTCAACATTAGTAGTATCCTTGGCATCCCTTTCTCTGGCATAGTTTGGTCTGAGCTTCGCTATTTGAATATTAGTAAATCTAACAATATCATCGGTAAAAAATAAACTGAAACAGTCTCGTGGTTCAGTAGCATTTCTAGCAACACTCCGAGGCCTAGGCAAATGTATTCTGAGAATATTGTGAGGAGCATGTCTTACGACTTGAGGTGGATTGCATAAATACCATTTGGTGGCTTGGTTTCTTCCTAGAATGTAATTTGTGTTTCTGGTAACATCATATATAGGGACAGTCACAGGTGGTTCTTCCTCATCGGCCAACAACTCCGTGTCAGTATTGTGGTCGCTTTCCTCTTGGGAATCATCACTTTCACGATCAGAAATATTCAGTTCTGTCTTGGCTTCAAGTAGTAACCTTCTAATAAACTCTTCTTCTTCACGATTCATTGTAAAACATCAACACTGAATTAACTATGAACAATTTTAACAAGAAGAACAAGTCACAGACTGTGTTTTCGACATTCACAAAGAGTTGCGCACGGGAATATCGACCAAGCACCAGACAATACGCACAGAACTAGTTGAAGACTGCGGCTAGACTGACGATCGATATGGCAGCTTGTAGGTGATGAGAGTGGTGAAGCTGTGAAAAAAATGGCTGTGTTCGAGCGGGAAACATTACAGGTAGAGCATAACGTCTAAGCGCCCGGTCGAATAGACCGTGGCGCGACCAATTAAAGGT
>JAGFPH010010623.1:26797-38983 GCA_018207615.1 Philaenus spumarius | reverse complement strand
CTTCCCGCTAAGAAAATTGAAAATTTTCTAAAATCGGGAAGTTATTGGTTTCACCCCGTTTTTCGAAAATCGAGTATTCATCAGATCTCGACGTTTTGAGGTCCTAGGAATCTTCCCTGACCACTCCCGAGAGGGTGTCACCCTGTCTGTATGTATGTGTGTGTGTATGTAAGTATGTGACCCGCTTATAACTTTTGAACGGCTTAACCGATTGGATCCTACCAAACGGCGTTCTAAAGAGTTCCATCAAACTTAGATTTCCTGAAAATTTCAACTAATTCGGACCGGTAGGTTCTGAGAAATTTCGAAAAAACTAAGAAATAAAATTTTTTCAAATCAGGTTTTATTGGAATAACTTTTAAACGGCTTTACCGATCAATTACAAAATCTAATCAGCTTTTAACCTTGAAAAGCGACGTCGATCGCTACCAGTACTGTCAAAATCGGTTAATTCGTTCGTGAGATATCGTGAACGAAAGAAAATTAAAAAAGTGTTTTTTCTCAATTTCTCCGAATTTTTTCATCAGAAAAATTTTTGTTGTCGATTCTTTCAATGGACTCAAAAAACTGCATCGATTGCCGCAAATCGCATAAAAATCGGTTGATCCATTCGCGAGATATCGTGAACGAAAGAAAATAAAAAAAAGAGTTTTTCCTCAATTTCTCCGAAACTTTTCATCTGAAAAATTTTTGTTGTCGATTCTTTCAATGGACTTAAAAAACTGCATCGATTGCCGCAAATCGCATAAAAATCGGTTGATTCATTCAAAAGTTATGGCAGTTCAAAATTTCCAAAAATAGTGTTTATCAAACTTTCATCATACTTTTGTAATTAAACTTAGCGGGAAGTTACAGGGATGGCCTTTAGGGTCAATCGTTTTCCAAATTTTTTTTATTTTTCCTACGAGAATGAATTGTTTTTTAGTTTTTACTACAAATATAAATGTAGGATGTTATTCTGCACATTTAGTTTTTTACGCGACGTTATAGCTCGCTTGGTCCCCCCAAAATCGATCAAAACGTAAAATACCATAGAAGTACCCTGTTCAAAGCCATGTGGTGGATTCTACCGGGGGGTTGGCGTGCGAAGCACGCAATGCATTGTATATTGAAGATACTCCCAATACGGGGGTTGGCGTGAGAAGCACGCAATGCATTGTGTATTGAAGATAATCCTAAAATGTGGAATGGCGTGCGAAGCACGCAATTAATTGTGAATTGAGGATACTCTCAATATACGGAATGGCGTGCGAAGCACGCAATGCTTTTTGTATTGAAGATACTCCCAATATGGAGGTTGGCGTGCGAAGCACGCAATGCTTTGTGTCACTCAATAGGGTTTCTCATTTAAAATTTTCGACTTACCCCCAAAATGCCCCATTTTTGGGGGAGGGGTTAAAATTTACGATACACAAAAAACTCAATTTTTGTTCACGTTAACAATCCCCAAAGCAAATCTGTTTATTTCCATTAATAAAAAAAATAATATGGGGGTAGGACTTTTGTGACACATGGTATACATATATATATATGATTTTTAATGACACACCAAAACGTGTTCTGGGGACCATGATCGGTGCTCATTTGCTACTCCCGACCTTGGGTCGTACCATAAGGGCCACTGCAATAGCTCATTTTTCCTATGGAAATCCGCTAATAATTATTAGAATATGTTAATGGCTTACTGTACTGAACTGGCGCCGAGGGTATAAGACTTCAACGGTGGGCTAGAAAGGTAGTCTGTGTAAACACTAATATTTTATTGTTATACAGCAAAGGTAGGTTTTATGTCTTCTTAAACGTATAAAGTAAAGTCAAGAGAAGTACTTCTTTAGAAAAATATGTTTTTAGGTTTACTAAATGAATAGCCTACCTAAGTTTATGAGGCGCGTACCAGGGTCAAGTAGTTTATTGGTTGAAATTCCTGAAACTATACCCCGCGCGCGATAACTTTTCACTTGGGACTTGCACAGTTTGGCAACGCTGCGGGTCGGCTCGCTACCCCATCCCACTTATCAAATGTATCCGGTTGGACGATGACTCACAACTAGGCTCCTAGTAAAAATTACACTTTTTCTTCAAAACTTAATGAAAAGTTCATTATAACTATGCATCTTAAAGATAATTTTCTAACAAGAAATGATATATAAAAATGTTTGTAATCAGACAACTAATAGTATTGGAAAAAGGGTAAACTAAATATATTGTGATCGTTTTGCGGAAAAATTAACATTTAAATATAAAAGAAATACTATTAAAAAAATAATAAATTCAAAATAATATAAACTTTCAAAAAAGTTCGTTTTTAACCTGCTGACATTAAATATCTTATTGTAAAAAGTACAAAACAAAGTACTTTTTTTATACAAAATGGCGGATTACGGCTAAACTAAGCCAAAATCGAAAAATGATATACTACATTTTCGACTTACTTTTGCATGTAAAATCTGAATCTGCATAGCCCGCTACAAAATTAAACTAAAAACTTTGTTAAATATAAAAAAAATATGATTTTAGGCTAATTTTGTTTGTTGTAGACAATTACCAAGAAATTATGTTTTTGTCGATAACTCGGTTATCCTTTGACCTACTGAAACTACAAAAAGAACATTGTGTCTGTCGTTAAAAAATAAAAATATTTTGTCTCTTGTAATTTTTTTGTCAAGTTAACGGTTTTTAAGATATTCCACGTTAAAAATTTGTAACGGCTGCCATTTTGAAAATTATAAAAATAAATTCTTTGTGTTTGGTATACTTGTTGATTGTAACATATAAAATGCTTATTCTAAATTTGAACTTTATATCTTATCTATTTCCAGAGTTACAGTGAATTTTTGTAAAAAAACAAAATGGCGAATTACGGCTAAACTAAGCCAAAATCGAAAAAATGTTATACTACATTTTCGACTTATTTTTGCATGTAGAATCTGAATCTGCATAGCCCGCTACGCTTTACTGAATCACCCTGCACATCTATAAACAATACTTATAATTGTCCAATTTTAATACATTTTAGATATTTATTATCAGCAAAGTATAACCAAACATGTTATGATAAGAAATATTGAAAAATGTATCAGAAGAAAAAAATAATAATTTGCAATTTCGAAAGAGCCTTCTCAGGAAGTGCACCTGTGAGTCAGCGCGATAAGACACACCCGCTCGTCTCAACAGTGCGACGTTGCCGATACCATTTTCACATTAAACTAAAAAAATCCCAAGTGCAAAGTTATAGCGCGTGTAGTATAATAATTATGTATGCGACAAAAAAGAGTAGTTTAGTCTACTCGCGCTGAATAGCTAGCCGAACTCTCTGGACCCCTTTTTGTGGATATATTCCTGGGATCCAGACAAACATATTTTACAATATAAACATGGGTCTACGACGCTTATTTTATCGTCTGTCTGTATGTGTTTTTTTTTTTACAAAATACTTAATATTTTTGGAAGTAGAAAAGATATTGAGCTCAAACTTTGTATACCTATTTGTTGCGTAACCTTTTATCACTGTAATAAAAATTAGAATATTATTTTAAATATTTTCAAGATGGCGGACTTTTATAATTTTTAATGTAAAATATCTCAAACACCGCTAACTGTACAAAAAATTACAAGTGACAAAAAAGCCAAAACAATTGGATGAAGGATACTATAGTTAAGTTATGGGTTATTCAACCCGGCATAGGCCTACTATACCAACACAGTAAACACAGCAATATTGTATGTACGTTTGCTATCATTATATTTAACTTAGCTATTATCCTTCATCCGATAGTTTTGTAGTTTTGACAGTTGCATCAGCCGACAGGGAATCGAAAGGGCTACAGAAAACGTGTCTTGACATTTTTCGCTAAAATATACGGTTTTTGAGAAATTTAGGTTTGAAATTTTCAAACAGCCGCCATTTTGAAAAGCGATATTGGATTTAATTGTTTGTTTGTTTTTAGATGTATCATTGTTGGGTTAAACTTCATGAACTCAATCAGTCAAACCGTT
Organism: Philaenus spumarius; assembly: GCA_018207615.1. NCBI lineage: Eukaryota > Metazoa > Arthropoda > Insecta > Hemiptera > Aphrophoridae > Philaenus > Philaenus spumarius. Next base: position 34,987 of record JAGFPH010010623.1, on the reverse strand, counting down.
CACTAGATTTGAATTATTTTGTACAAAAAACCAAATGGCGGTTATCTGGAAAACAAAGCTTTCGGACCTATGCTTATATGAACTTTTTTTCTTATTTTGACCCGTAGAACCACTCCTGAAGTTTGATCCCGTAATTACTGGACACCCTGTATATTATCGATTATATACACAATTTTTAATGACACCCTAAAACGTGTTCTGGGGACCATGATCGGTGCTCATTTACCACTCTCGACTTAGGTCTCACCATATGAGTCACGACATTGAAATTTGCTAAAAACCACAACTCCCCTAATTCACAATTACATAAAAATTGACTGATGTTGAACAAATACTTCGAAAGGTTGTAGTGATTTTTAAACTCATTTTTCCATTTTGTACTGAGGTAAACTGTATTATAATGTAGAATTAACATTAGTACCAGGAGACCGAGCTAAAGCTCGATTATAAGCAGGGCTATGATTTCAATAATAAATATTGGATTATTGAGTTTTAAGGTTAGGCCTATAACATTAAACAACTAAATAAAGGGTATGTTTATTTAGCAGAAGTATTCGTTGCCATAGTAACTATAAATAGATACAACATTAGGCTTACCTCTAATAAAATACAGTTTAAAAGAAAACAGATGATTATTGTAATGGCATTGAAAACATTTGCATCAGCTGTGCTTCGTTTAAATGAAAACAGATGATTATTGTAATGACATTGAAAACATTTGCATCAGCTGTGCTTTGTATTGTTTAAAATGGACAAATTTCACTTTTTAATTTAATAAAAAGACGTAGAAAACGAATTTTCCCAGACTGGTGACCATTTCCAATCGATTTCTCGTGGCCAAAAGCCCATATAAAATCAAAAAATCAAAAATACTTAGACGGAGATTCCAGATCCATTTAGCAGACAGACAGATCCATATCTCTCGCTTTAGAAGATAAGATATGTGGCGTAAAACATTAGTTTGTATATGGCTATGAATACCTTGGAAGTATTGATTATGGTTTTATTGACTTTTGCGATTTTTGTAATTTTAGAATTTCAAAGTAGATAACTTTTTTGTTGAAGTACCTGAGCGACGACACCAAACTCTCCGATTTCTTTTTTACTGTAAAATAACAAATTGTAAGTCTCACACACGTAATGTCTAGGAGTACCCTATAGTTATCCCTGTTTTACTTGCTCGCTGATGAACAAAATACCTGCTTTTCAAGCAAAGAAAGATATGTTTTTATTTAGTTAATGTCTGGTAGTGAATAAATACATTTTTTTAAGTATGATATCTTACATTAAAGGAAATGGCACTGGTAAATAGCCCACGTGGCAGTTAAGGCCGTAGCCAGGAAAACTTTTAGGGGGGGGGGGGGCACGTCAGGACAGGGGATTTAAATTTAAACCCTTTTAACACCCATATTGGGAGAATTTTCAATACACAGAGCATTGCGTGCATCGCCCGCCAACCCCCGTATTGGGAGAATTTTAAATACACAGAGCATTGCGTGCTTTGCACGCCAACCCCCGTATTGAGAGTATTTTCAATACAAAATGCATTGCGTGTTTTGTTTGAGTAAAGTATTTTCGTTGAACCTTCACAGTTTTATTAATTAATAGATCAGATCAAGCTCACAAGAAAGTAAGGCTGTAACCTACTCCAACCGTGTGTATTGTACGTTGTAGTTTAATCAAGTAAATCTAAATATCAGTATGCATGCAATGCACAATGATGTAAAATATGTTGCTGGATCCTCTGTTGTGTTGTCTATTTAATAAATTAATTTGCAATTTTTAAACCTAGTATTAATTTTTACTGCTAAATTTCGGGAGGGGGAGGGGGTTGACAGTTTTGAAGTGTTGTTGTAAACAGCTGATTGTAGTACTAAAACCAGCAGAACTATGAATTTAAATGAACAAATTCCATACATTTAACTATTTGTGGGCATGCATTTTTTTTTGGAAATTATTAGTAAATCTCAGTAAAATCCCTCACAAAATTGAGGCATTTTTAAATCTATACTAACATTATAAAGAGGTAAAATTTTGTTGTTTGTATGCAGGGGGTGATCTCTGGAACTACTGAACCGATTGAAAAAATAGTTTTACTAATAAAAAGCTTCACTATCCCTGAGTAACATAGGCTAGAATTCATTTTGATATAAACATTTTTATTTCAATATTTGTAAATTTAGTCGGAAGATATTGTTAGGTTAGGCCTAGACTGATGAACTAACTCATGTATTTACATTTATTACCATAGCAACCAATTGAATAAAATAACAGATAAAACAGCTGTTGCTCTAATATTTCCATTGACACCTGATTTCAAACTTTGAAGTAATTATTTGTATTTCAAACTTTTAGGTTAGGTTTTTATTAAAGTGTAGACCTGAGCCTTGCTGGTTCTTTTAACCTTTATTATAACTGCTGTTATGAAATATACGAAATAGTTTGTTTTGAACATTTAACATCATTCACCATCTTAGCTTTGGAGTTATTATTAATCCTAAACCTTTATTACGAAGAAAACATAACACGTGTATAGAAGGTTCCAACGGGATCGGCATGCGGAGCACGCAGTGGTTTTCCGTAGTATATAGTATGTACAGTAAGCGCGCAGTTTAACTAGTTTAAAATATATCTGTGGATCTACGTCTTCGTATTGGCTAAAAGAAGGCAATCATATTGTATGGATTCGTTCATTGACTCTTTATATAAAGACGAAAACAATTTACCATCTTGACGTATTCAAAACCGACAATTCGTGACAACGTCGACAGAATTATGTCTATTGTTTGACTTGTTTTGAGAAGGGTCGTTAAAAACAGAACTCACTGTTGCATTTTGTTTTCATTTTTGGTTACTATGTAGTAAATAATTTTCCGTTTGTCTGCCGGTAATAAACAACCCTTGGTACCCATACCTGAACTCGCTTGACCCTTTTTTGAAACAATAGGCAGAGCGTCACCTTGTTATGACTCACCAGGAGCAATAACAACTTGTTGTTTCAAAAACGGGTAGATAAAAGCAAGGTCGGTATGAAAAGCCGATGGAATGTAGCCTATTTACGTAAAACTTATTTTGGGCTCAATTTTTCATAAACGCATCAATGAAAACCAAACCACCACTAAAGAAAGTTTTACACAACTTACGAAATGAGGAAGCACAATGTCCATTCCAGAGGTATTACCAAGGAAACTGTTTCAATACAACTTACGAAATGAGGAAGCACAATGTCCATTTCAGAGGTATTACCAAGTAAACTTTTTTAACACAACTTACGAAATGAGGAAGCACAATGTCCATTCCAGATGTATTACCAATTAAACTATTGTAACACAACTTCCGAAATGAGGAAGCACAATGTCCATTCCAGAGGTATAACCAAGTAAACTTTTTTAACACAACTTACAAAATGAGGAAGCACAATGTCCATTCCAGAGGTATTAGCAAGTAAACTTTTTTAACACAACTTACAAAATGAGGAAGCACAATGTCCATTCCAGAGGTATTAGCAAGTAAACATTTTTAACACAACTTACAAAATGAGGAAGCACAATGTCCATTCCAGAGGTATTACCAAGTAAACTTTTTTAACACAACTTACAAAATGAGGAAGCACAATGTCCATTCCAGAGGTATTACCAAGGAAACTGTTTCAATACAACTTACGAAATGAGGAAGCACAATGTCCATTTCAGAGGTATTACCAAGTAAACTTTTTTAACACAACTTACAAAATGAGGAAGCACAATGTCCATTTCAGAGGTATTACCAAGGAAACTGTTTCAATACAACTTACGAAATGAGGAAGCACAATGTCCATTTCCGCGGTATTACCAAGTAAACTATTTTATAACAACTTACGAAATGAGGAAGCACAATGTCCATTTCAGAGGTATTACCAAGTAAACTTCTTTAACACAACTTACAAAATGAGGAAGCACAATGTCCATTTCAGCGGTATTACCAAGTAAACTATTTAACACTACTTACGAAATAAGGAACCATAATGTCCATTTCAGAGGTATTACCAAGTAAACTATTTTAAAACAACTTACGAAATGAGGAAGCACAATGCCCATTTCAGCGGTATTACCAAGTAAACTATTTTAACACAACTTACGAAAAGAGGAAGCACAATGTTCATTTTAGATGTATTACCAATTAAACTATTGTAACACAACTTCCGAAATGAGGAAGCACAATGTCCATTTCAGAGAGTATATATAGTACTGCATATATGTAGTAGAGTGTGACGGAATAGAGCGTTTCAGGAAAATGCGTGACGGTAAAATCCGATTCACCCACAGCAAACATTTTTTGGACGCGGTGCGCCTATTAAAGTTTACACTTCATAAACATCTCACTTTTTCTAGACTATAATTTTAACGAAAGTGTTAATCAATTAAATTAATTTGACGAACCTTCTTTCATCTGTATTTCTTTTGCTTTTAAATTTCTCAGTTCAGAATTAGTTTAATTACAATTCAATCAATAACCTTCTTAATTGATAATTACGTTTTAGTTTTAGTAAATTTTTACCATATGGTAATCATGTCTTTATTTCAGTATTTCTTTTTCTCTTAAGCTCGCATAACCGGGACAACAAAATTTAAACTACAGTATCCGTAGAGATACAGCCACGAAAGTGAAATTATAGGACACTAGGGGAGACCCTTGCGTGCTCCGCACGCCAACCCCCAACGGAATATTCTAAAAACATATATTATGTTTTATTTATAATAAAGATGTAGGATTATAATAACCCCAAAACTACGATGGTAAATAATGTTAAATGTTCAAATCAAATTATTTCTTTTATTTTATAACAGCAGTTATAATAATGGTTAAAAGGTCTACACTTTAAAACCCTAACCTAAAAGCTAGAAGTTCAAAAAAAATTGCTTCAGATTTTGATATAAGCTGTTAATGGAAATATTGGAGCAAACAGCCATATGTTCTGTTATTTTATTCAATTTTTTGCTATGGTAATAATAATGTAAATACATGTGTTGGTTTATCATTCTAGGCCTAACCTAAGAATTTTTTCTGACTAAATTTACAGATATTTAAATAAAAAAAGGTTTTTATCGAAACGAATTATAGCCTATGTTACTCAGAGATAGTGTAGCTTTTTATTAGTAAAACTATTTTTTCAATCGGTTCAGTAGTGCCAGAGATTACCCCCTTCATACAATAAAAAAAAAACTTGACCTCTTTATAATATTAGTATAGATAAGTATGTAAGTCTTTAAGGTAATTGATTATGGAAACATATCCAATTCCATTAATAAAAATACAATAAATGAAATTTTTTTTTTAAACATGCCTTCCTTTCCATGAATAACATAAATAGACTCGGAACAAAAAAATAAAAAATAACCCACATATAAAATTAATTATTCCTCGGCGAATCTGATATTGTAATGAGACTTGATAGCTTGCAATATTTTTACTTTTCACAAAATAAACACACCCAAAAAGCATGGGCGTACTCTTGCGAAGTTCCGAAAACATCGCGCCCCATGCTTTTTGGTGTGTTTATTTTGTGAAAAGTAAAAATATTATTATTTATAATTCATACTTCCTTAGCAATCCTTTTATAAGTCTTATCGTTTACATCTGTTTCACCTTTTCATTTTCAGGCATCATCAGAACAAATAGTAGGCCTACACAAGAAACACACTTCTCACAGTTACACTTATTAACAGATTAAGATGATATTTAACATATAAACGAATAAAAACATAATAAATAATGACATAAAACGACTCTTGTTGAAACAATTAAAAGGCTTATTAAATTTATTCGAATCACAGTATGCGACTGTCATCGATTCCACCATATCACAAACTGTAAAAGAATATGTTCTAAGGCAAGTATAAATTATAAATAATAATATTATATATAATAGCAATCGGATATGGCTACAAATAATGGAAAAGTAAAAAGATTGCAAGCTATCAAGTCTCATTACAATATCAGATTAGTTGAGGAAGAATTAATTTTATATGTGGGTTATGTTTTATTTTGAGTCTATTTTTATGTTAATCATGGATACAAAAGCATGTTTACATTTTTTTTCATTAATTTTATTTTTTACTTTTTAGCTATAGCCATAAATTGGATTTTTCCGAAAATTTTTGGTCCTCAGGGTTAACCCTCCCTTGTATCTGAGGGTTAATTGTTTACTTAATATACGTACAGTTATCGGCGTCAATCCTGGCACTTGGCCTTGCCCTGGCGCGATGGGCCGGGTGTGTGGGGAAAGGGCGTAAGTGGAGAAACAATTTTTTTTCCCACACCGCTTTCTAACGTGACTCATCCTTGAAACGAACTAGTGGATGTTTACCTCACCCTTAACAAGTTCACTGCTACGCAAATTTCATATTTCCTATGCTAGGAGCTGACCTTTTATTTTTTACATTTATAGCCTGAATGAGTAGAAATTACTTTATTTTTTATTTTTCAACCTTTCTACGTAATAATCACTAATATTTTAAAGCGGACGCACATGTGCGTCCATAGCATATAGGCTTAAAATTGCCGTGCGAAGCACGCAATGCTCTGTGTGTGGAAAATTCTCCCACTACGGGGGTTGGCGTGCGAAGCACGCAATGCACCGTGCCTCGGCCGCTTCTCACAGCGTTCAGCGTCAAGCTCACATGTGCTTCCTTAGCAGTGAACGTGTTAAACAGAGATGTACCGGGTACTGGTGTTTCGAATCAGGTTAGTAGCGGTTTGCTCAAGTGCGTGCGCGAGAACGCAGTCGTAACGCGATGTGCTGTACGGAGCAGCCCGAGGCGATCCGGAAAGAGCCGAGGCGTCCGTGCACCGGTCCACCCACCGGTTGAACGGCAGCAATGACTACATATCAATAAGACGAAAAGTTCCAATGTTAAAAATTCAGCCCAAAAAAGCAGGTATAAAAGTGTGATTTTGCATCCCGCCGTTAGGAGCGCTGAGAGCTCTTTTTGCAGACGAGTGTCGGATTCAATGAAGTGCAGAAGAGAGACTGGGGGAGGGGGGAGAGAGAGAGAGAGAGAGAGAGAGAGAGAGAGAGATAGAGCATTAGTTTTCCTCGAAAACTAAGCTGTGCAGTGTGAAGGTAAAAACCACGCTTCATTATTACACTACTATTTAATACACTTAGCAGAGCTGTAAAATTATGAAACTTTTACGATTCGTAGGTAAGAACCATACGATTCGTATGCTGTAAACAAAGTTTAATTAAATTACCTGTTTCTTATTTCTTTGATCGATATTACAACAATGATGTTTAATTCACTTTGATAATGACATACAATTTTCACTCTGCTGGAAAGATTTTCTAATTTTTGGTCAGAGACAAAGTGTCTGTTAGAAAGTTTTAAATAAAGGTTCAAATTAATGTGCAGTTTTAATACAATAAAGAACATGTTCCTCAAGGATTTGAAATTAAAAATATAACAATACTGGAAATGTTATACTTAAAGTTATAACTACAGTACTAGAAGTATCAACCCCTGCTCGCTTCGCTCACCAAACCCCGCGGTGAAGCAAATGCAAACAGATTACCACTTATAAAACAAAGGAGTCAATCATGGGAAGTATAAAAAAACCCGTAAGCAGCACTGCCGCATTACTATAGCCGAATTTTCTTATCAGGGAATAACTAGTATTTTATAATGAGAGTTTACTATGAGTTTTGTTCCTTGTTCCGGAAACTGTTCCAAATATACCTTTGTACAGGATTATAGTAAATTTAATTGCCTTTCGAATGATATAGCTCATAAATTGCACTGGGGTTTTAGTGGGAGAAATTGCTTATTAATTACCTTACATTGATAATGAAAAAAATCATTTATCGGGAGTTTCCTATCAATTTTGTTTCTTTTTCCGGGGAATGAACCTGAATTACTTTTGCACAGGATTGTAGTAAATTATATTACCTTTCGAACGATACAGCTAAAAAAATTGCACACGGGCTTATGAGTGGGAGAAATTGCGCAAAAACCTCACATGAATAATAAAAAAAACCATTTATCGGGAGATTCCTATCAATTTTGTTCCTTGTTCCGGGGAGTGTACCTGAATAAATTACTTTTGCACAAGATTGTAGTAAATTAAATTACCTTTCGAACGATACACCTAAAAAATTGCACACGGGCTTATGAGTGGGAGAAATTGCGCAAAAACCTGACATGAATAATGAAA
>JAGFPH010010623.1:15489-26697 GCA_018207615.1 Philaenus spumarius | reverse complement strand
GACATTTATAATGAAAAAATCATTTATCGGGAGCTTTCTATCAATTTTGTTCCTTGTTCCGGGGACTGTACCTGAAATACCTTTGCACAGGATTGTAGAAAATTTAATTACCTTTTGAACGATATAGCTCAAAATCTGCACAAGGGCTTATGGGTGGTAGTAATAATGCAATTTCCTCGCTCTAACTTTGCCATTTTGGTTTAAATCAAACAAACCGCCATTTTGTGTAAAATCGAAAAATGAAAATATCAGTGTCTGGGACATCCTACAAGGACCCTTCCACTAAAATTTCAGCTATTTTGAAGCATATTTACTACCATTTTATCAAGGTGGGGAAAATCCATATACTTAAATCCCTACCCAAAAACGATTAATCGGTATAACTCCGCCATTTTGAATCCGATCGAAGAACAAAAAAAAAGTATATCTGAAGAATCCTACTAGGACCCTTTCACCAAAAAATCAGCAATTTTGAAGCATATTTACTACCACTTATCGATCCGGGAATAAAACAGATATATATATAATATAAAGTAATTTTCAAATTGAGTCGAGTGTAATATAGCTCTTATTTTCTTCGAAAATTCGGCTAAAAATTTATTTTTATTGTGAAGGGGCTGTTGCCCCCAGTTCACCAATTAGACGTAACTATGTAAATTTCGTATGTTATTATTTATTTTATTTCCTATAAAACACTTAAAATTAATAATTGCCAAATTTTCCGTTCTCTAGCAGGAAAGTATAACAATCAACATTCTAGCCTGTTTTTCAATGAGTTGGTGAATGTTGTACTTTTAAAATGAACTGAACACGGGACACGGTACCTCAACTTATTGTCTGGTAGTTCTGCAAAATCGTCATTTCCGCAGTTAACTATCCAGTCTATGCATCTGTAAATAATAACTTTGCATTGATCCCATAAAGTTTAATTATTTTAAACACATCTATCAGTTTATTTTTCCTATTACCAACATCTTTTTTTTTAATAATTGGAATATAAATGCTACTTCAGCAGCGAAACATAACTAACAAAATAGTCTCAAGTCCCTCATTTAAATAATTCTTTGTATAATAAAATCATTTATAAGTGTAATTTATTAGCGCGCCACAAAAGTGAGATGTGTAAAATCCAATATAAAATTCAAATTTAGCACTTCAAAAAACATAAAGAAAGTGAGTTTCGTCAAAAATGGTAGACAAATAACAAATTTGGGTTTCACGTTCGCTTGGTTTGTTTCAGAAATATTGCAATATAAGATTTGTAATCAGTGCATAAAAAACAGTGTGTTAATAATACAATTATTTTTCCCCCGCGTTTTTAATGGTGGGGGCACATATTGATAATTGGGAATTTAGGACTTTTCTGGTTAACTGTTCTTTGAGGTGCTTCAATCCTGCTGCACCTACGGCTTGATTTTGAAAAACTCGGAATCAAACCCATGACTATCAATCCGTAAATATATGTATTTGAAATTTGACAGTTTGAATCAATTGTTTGTTTTGTAAAGGAACAGTTTGAGGCATTAAATTTTACAAATTCAAGTAACATTAAAACGGTCGTATCTACAAACACTTTTAATGTCCGCCTTTTAGAAAGGTAAACAGATTTTTTACACTAAATAAGTCTGCAAGCGTGTGCGCTTACGTGGAAAGTTTCATCTCTATATTGTTAGTGGGTTTTAACTAATAATTTTTAATTAAAATATCACATACAGACTGATAGAAGGAACGCTTATTTTAGGACATACCTTCATAGGAATTTTTTCAATCATTTTTACGCTTAGAATCATATCCTGAATGGCGTTTTCCGCCAGTTAGTGCACGCCCCTCTTGGGGGCGATGTCCAGGATCGGACGGCGATAATATTTTATTGCAATAATAAATTTAGTCAAATGCGTTTCATTTATTTTGACCCAGAAAACTGTTTGTTTACACAAATTTGTATTAAATTTATGCAATTAGTAAGTACTTAAGAGTAGTCCTGGTTACTAAACCATATTTGATATATTTTTATTGGCAGAATCTATTTCACTTAGGAGGTAAAATGGAGGCAATACTCAGCGTTTGTGTAACTTTCCAATTTCCATAGTTAATTAATAAAGCAAACACAGTTTAAAACACGAAAAACTTAATGCTAAAATGTTTCTAAATGCAATACTATGGATACAATATTGTTTGTTGCTTTTTTAGAACAATAATAAAGTCAACAAAAACAGAATCAGCTGGTGCCGATTGTTACTATATCATCACAAACAATAAGTCAGACAAAACTCAAATCAGCTGACTCCTACGAGTTTAGTATTAACTGAAACAATTCTTAAAATAACTTACCAATAGTATAAATTTAATAAAAACTTGTATAAACAAACAGCTTTATGTGTCAAAATAAATGAAACTGATTTGATTAAATTTAATAATTGCAATGATAAATAACAGAGGGGCATGCACTGTCTGTCGAAAAATACCATAAGTCCGTTATTCTCTAACCAATTTTTTTTAAACGAACTTAATCGATAGGGAATTCAATTTGCAAAAAAAGTTATTCTTGACATTTTTTCGGGAAAGGGCTAGTTATTTCGTTATTTCCGTTCGAAAGTTGTAAACGGTCGCCATTTTTAAAATATTGAAGTCACGTCAACTTAACTTTTTTCCCATTTAGGTAATACTATCAAAAGGTTGATATAAATTTGGTATTATTTCGTTTAGTAATTTTTTAGATATGCACTAAAAAAAAACATTTTGGTCACAGTAGGACAACCAAAATGATTTTAGACAAATTAACAGTGATTTGATGTTTACTTTGTACCCAAGAACAATTCCAAAACAATATGTGACAAGAGTTATGAAGCACCCTGTTTAATAACCCTCTTTTTACATTCGTCCTTACATATTCCCATTAAAAATTAACTGTCAAAACATTTTAATAAACTTCACAAAGTCTTTGATTCTTATGTTGATTAATTCCCTACGACTTGTACGAGAATTAATTCTCGCACAAATATAACACAACAGTAAAGAAAACTTTATGTATTCATACATTTCTTTGTCTTTCACTGGAAACCTGAAAAATGATAAGTCTTTATTTTTCACAGATGTATTGTTGCAGTTTTTATAGGAACATTTAGATCCTCCACTTTTTGAACAGGACTGCATTGCAAAATGTAGCAGCTATTTACTTTACACACTAACAGTATTTACACTATAAACCATATTACATACTAAAACCATATTTACAAACTTACATTACTTAAAAAACATTAGAAAAGAAAACCAACTAAAATGTATTTATTTAGTACACTGCTATTACAATGTGGGAAATGAATCGCATTGACAAATATGGGGCTACGCTACCAAAACTTGTCTGAGACACAACAATCTGCGTTCAAGGTCACATAACAGTCGGACCTCTTTGTCTCTCCTTATCTTTCCATTCTTGTCACACACTCGTCTGCAAAAAGAGCGCTCAGCGCTCCTAACGGCGAGATGCAAAATCACACTTTTATACCTACTTTAATGGGCTGAATTCTACCCATTTAAACTGTTCGTCTTATTGATATGTAGTCATTGACGGCAGCGAGTAGAAGAAAAGCATGTAACGATACGTAAGAATACATACAATACGGCACAACGAAGTCTTTGTCATTCATTTCTGACTTGCACTCATTGTTCCGTAACCAAAAAACTATTTCTGCTAAAAGTCGAATGACTCAGTCGAGCACATTCTGTCTATAAGCGATAACATTAGGCCTAGTTAAGGAACAATCGATTACTGTTTTTATATTCTTCATTAATCAGACACTGTTCAGTTTGTTGGTTCATCTAACACAGTGTTTCAGTCCAATATCCAGAACAATATAAATGGTGTGATTTCAAAATGTGTTGATTTAACAACTGAAAAAGCTAAAACTGTCATCCTTGACAGTGGCAATGCACGGTTACAAATGCTAATAAATTACGAATATAGGCCTAAGGGCGCAAAACTTCTTTATAGAAAGAGTCTTACGTTTATAGGCCAGTCGGTAGGGGTAATTTTAGACCAAAAGTTCCAGTAATTTACAATACGGCTGATTTTTTTTTATAAGTACATTTAAGTATGTAGATTAACATACAAAAAAGTTTACCAGTCTATCGCTTTCCCAAAGTCGAAAAAAAATCGATTATCATTTTATTTTTCGATTATCCTTAATATTTCGAGCTGGGATGAAGATAGAGAAAACCAAAAAAATACCACCGTGTAGGGGAGGTATTTTTCAACAAAAAAGGTCATATGTATTTATTTCGTCCGAGCAATGGTTTGTCTGGAAAAAATTCGAAAATGCAGGTATGTATTTTGCAGCAGGGGAAATCACTAAAAGGGAACATCTTATTTATATATGAAGCGTTAGCTCATTTTAAATTGGCCAAATTTTAATATATAGAATTGAAACTTGACATAGGAGTTAAAATATATTTTTTAAACATTTATGCTGAGTCTCAGCTTGTTAGCTTTAAAATTACCCGATCTAGGAGTCGATTTCAATTATCGATTTTAGGAGTACCGGATCCACGAACTAATTTCAATCTATTCCAGTTTCGTCAATTTTTGGAATTTTAACATTAAATTTGTTTTACAAGTCGAGTACACCAGTATAAATATTCTTAGTAAGGATGAACGATTTTTTTCATGTTATTTTTAAAAACGAGGCGCTTGAAAATAGTCTTCTGTTATACCTATCTCGTTTTAACTATAACACCTTTGGATTCAACGACTCCATTTTCGACATTTTTGAACAAATCGATTTAAAAATTGGTACAGAAGTTAAAAACACAATTGTTTTTTGCTATACTTATTTTAAAAACTATATTTAAAAAATTTACTAATCTGCAGCCGATTAACTCAAGCGTTTGGATGAAAAATCTAAAAAGGTCTAAAATTATACTTTTTTAAGTTACTTGTGCTTTGAAAAGTAAATAATAAAAAAGGTTTATACTCCTTGATCTTGTTTGAATCTATATATTTAACTTGTAAAAAAACTTTCAGGTTGATATTTTAAAAAGTTTCTAAACTGGAGCTGTTTAAAATGAATTGGTGGGTCCAGTACTGCTAAAATCGATAATCGAAATCGACTCCTAGTTCGGGTCATTTTCAAGATAACAAGCTTAGACTCAGCATAAATGTTTAAAATATATATTTTAACTCCTACGTCAAGTTTCAATTCGATATATTAAAATTCGGCCAATTTAGAATGAGCCAACGCTTCATACACGAATAAGATGTCCCCTTTTAGTGATTTCCCCTGCTGCAAAATACATACCTGCATTATCGAATTTTTTCCAGACAAACCATTGCTCGGACGAAATAAATACATATGACTTTTTTTGTTGAAAAATACGTCCCCTACACGGTGATATTTTTTATTTTTCTCTATCTTCATCCCAGCTCGAAATATTAGGGATAATCGAAAAATAAAATGATAATCGATTTTTTTTCGACTTTGGGAAATCGATAGACTGGTAAACTTTTTTTATGTTAATCTACATACTTTAAGCTACTTATAAAAAAAAATCAGCCGTATTGCAAATTACTGGTAGTTGTAACCTATACCGACTAGGCTATTGTCCCGTAACCACAAAACTATTTCTGCTAAAAGTCGAATGACTCACTAGAGAACATTCTGTCTATAAGCGATAACATTAGGCCTAGTTAAGGAACAATCGATTACTGTTTTTATATTCTTCATTAGTCAGACACTGTTCAGATTGTTGGTTCATCTAACACACTGTTTCAGTGCAATGTCCAGAACAATATAAATGGTGTGATTTAACAACTAAAAAAGCTAAAACTGTCATCCTTGACAGTGGCAATGCACGGTTACAAATGCTAATAAATTACGAATATAGGCCCTAAGGGCGCAACCCTTCTTTATAGAAAGACAGTCTTACGTTTAGGTTATTGACAGAATGTAACAAAGGAGTACAAATAATTCGACCACGCAGCTGGGCCGCTTACGTGAGTTGAGCGGATTTCCAAAATTAAGTTTAGGCTGTATGTTTTAGGGTTTCAACCAACTATTTGAGAAAATGAACTCATGAATAAACCGAATGCTGCCTGTGTTTGCGATATAAAGGGTGTAGAAAAAGTCTGGAAACGGTTTAATATTTCGTATATGAAGAAAATTTGAAGGTAGATGTGATTGAGTGATGCGACTCTAGAGAGCATACCGTGCCGTGACGTGCCGGGTGTGTATAGCCAGCGGTCACGTCAAGCGACGTCTTTTATCTCCGCTTCGGCTTTTTCCGCGTACACTCGGGAAACATCGTTGGTATAGATAAAATCATATAGGATGGCGCGTAGGGCGGGTAGTGCGAGTGAGACAGAGTACCTATCCCACCACACTTCCCCTCCTAAGTTTAGGCGGAGCATTGTACAGTCAACCCTAGTTATGTCGGCTTACAGTATTTACTTTATGTTATCCAGACATTTTAAATAAAACATGTACTAAACACGCTTAAAATACGATTTAAATTAAAGGATATTTTATAACTTATAAAGTAGTTTATTATAAATTTACTATAGATATAAGTAAATAGTAAAATAGTATATATTTACATTACATTAAATAATTTACTGTCCAACTCTTCAAGTAGTTTCTTATGAATTTAGTATAGACATAAAAAAAAAACAATATATTTACATTACATTAAATTATTAACTGTCCCGCTCTTCAATTCAGTTAATTATTATAAATTAACTATAGATATAAGAAAAAGAAAAAAACAATATGTTTACATTAGGCTATTACCTGATAATATTGGTTGCGCTTATTTGCAAGCGATTTGTGGACAAACCTAACATCTGACTGAAAAATGTTTGAAATAAAATATGTAGATCAACTAATTTCCTACAACTTTGCCGCTGGAAGTTTCTTTCTACCCTAAAAATATAAAAAGTTTACGCTTTACTACTTTTTCATGTCCCGATTAAAAAAATCGAAGTATTTCTTATTGTATAAATTCCGAACATTTACTAAACTGGAAGATATTTTATACTGTTAGTTGCAACATATCACGCAGATTACAAATATATAAAATTTGTCCTACTTAAATAATCCTAGTACTGTGTAGAAGCTTGTAATTGAAAGAGCGTCCAATACTTATAATTGTTCGGCGGCCCTCTAATCGATGGATTTGACATAGACTGTATTTTTCTTACAAAACGACAAAGACTGGTGTTGGAGGGAGAAGGGCATTACTGCTTCTGCGCAAACCACGCGCCATCCTAAATGGTACTACCTATATGCCTGAATGGTTGTTGACTATATTTTGTTGGCTCCGTATCTGAGATAATACAAAAATAATGATTTATTTTCATCATAATAACTCTTACTATCTATAAAATACACTAATCATTGCTTCTAAAGTAACTTTAGCATTAAATCATAGGGCTTCCTTACTGTATTCACGCCTGTTAAGTTCCTCTCATAAACTCAAAGCTCGTAGTGTGTTTTACTATACAAAACATAGTTAGTATTAAAAGACTAAATCAATTTCACGGATAATACAATAACTTCTTCGTCGTCTGTGGCTTAGGTTTTTTTTAAATTGTAAATAAATAATGCTCAGAGGTCTATCGAAAGTACTTGCTTACTCTGTTTAGATTTAAACATGATAAGTTGGCGTCAAATGATTTTTCTTAAATATAAATAAACTAAGGTCCGTACCAGTGGATATAGTCTATATTTCAATATTATTGACTACATTTTAATTTCATGACGGGTGTGTGTATCTTTAAGGGGGGGGGGTACACACCCGTCACTTCACGTCCATTCGCTAAAATAAGACGTCACTCAAGCGATATTCCAGTCGCCCTCGAGCGCTTTATCAATGTAGTACCACAGGCCATCTTTCTCAAGGTTGGCCCCGCTCACTGGATTCGATGATTTTACTCGAGTGCCAATGCACACCCTGAAGATGGCGACTTTGTCGTTGAAACGCGTTTGAGTTAATGAACGTATTAGTTGTGGGATTCTGTGTACGTTTTATTCTCTCAAAACCTAGCCTAGATTGTACTTTATGGGTTATGTTAAATCAAAACCAAACTTTTACTGTCTGTAAGTTTATATGAGTTGTAGAACTAATGAAGGATATACAGTAATATGTTATATAATTGGCTTTGAGAATATAAAATGGTTATATAAACAACCTTTATTATCAATATATTCATTTCTAAAACATTTAAAGAAGAAATACCCATTCGTTTAACTTCGGAAATATTCGTACGTTCTTATAACATATTCATGACTAATTTCTTCATTACAATATTAATAACTTCTAAGCCAATTGATATATCAATATGAAATAACAAGCCATTAAAAGATAATATTTTATCTTTATTTTGATATAGTATAAATACAACATTTTAACAAATTAGCCTACAGTTTTACAAAAATCATATCTACATTTTACAACACTTCACTATTTTAAAATATTTATAACGTCAAACCCATTTTATATTTTACTAGGGCTCCGCACGCGACCCAGTTAGACCCTTCTATACACATAATCATGTTATATTTTCTTTATAAAAAAAGTGTTTGATTAATAATAACTCCAACGCTAATATGGTAAATAATGTTAAACGTTCAAATCAAATCATTTCCTATATTTTATAACAGCAGTTATAATTGATAGAATAAACTTAGAACATAAAATCTCACAACTAATACGTTTCTTAACTCAAACGCGTTTCAACGACAAAGTCGCCATCTTCAGTGATGCACGAGCTACAATAGTCAAACTATAACTCAAAGACAGCGACTTTGTCGTTGAAACGAGTTTGAGTTAATAAACGTATTAGTTGTGAGATTTTGTGTTCTAAGTTTATTCTATCAATTATATCTTCTCACAAGTCAAGCTCAGTATTTATTTAAAAATAAAGGTAAACAGAACCAGCAAGGCTCAGGTCTACAGTTTAATAAAAACCTAACCTAAAAGTTAGAAATATATAAATAATTGCTTCAAAGTTTGAAACGGCAAACAGCTGTTTTATCTGTTATTTTATTCCATTGGTTGCTGTGGTAATGAATGTAAATACATTCAAGAAATGCGTGTCGGTTCATCAGTCTAGGCCTAACCTAAGAATTTTTCCTCCTAAATTTACAAATAAATATTGAAATCAAACAATGTTTTTATCAAAATGAATTATAGCCTATGTTACTCGGGGATAGTGAAGCTTTTTATTACTAAAACTATTTTTTCATTCGGTCCAGCAGTTCCAGAGATTACCCCCTACATACAAACAAACAGAAAAACAAATTTTACCTCTTTACACACAAATCTTTATAAAGCTAAGTTATGTGTAATAATTGATTTATTCAACCCGGCATCCTATACCAACACGGTAAATACTACAATATTGTATGTAGATTTGCTGTCATTATCTTTAACCTAACTGTTATTCTTCATCCGATTGTTTTGAAAGTTAAATCATCCTATAGGGAATTAAAAGGGCTACACAAAAGGTACCTTGACATTTTTTGTTAAAATGTACGGTTTTTTAGTAATTTAGGTCTGACATTTTCAAACAGCCGCCATTTTAAAGCACATGATTGGATATAATCGCTTATTTTTCTTAAGATAGATCATTGTTAGGTTAAACTTCATGCCAAGTTTGAACTCAATCGGTTAAACCGTTCTCTAGATATTAATTATTTAGTAAAAGAAACAAAATGGCGGATATTTGGAAAATGAAGCGTTATTCGAAAAAATATTATTTTTGATTTTCTATTTATTTTTACCTATAGAACCATTTCCCGAAGTTTTGAACACTAACTTTGTTCCACCCTGTATAGTATAGATTTTGAAGTTATACCCTATACAACTAGTGATTCATAAAAGATAGGTTTACATCTCTGTAAATTAAATGTCCGTTTGCTTCCAACTCGGGTTTAAACTACCACGAGGTGTATCAGTGTAGTTTATCATTGACCTGACCCACGACTAACCTAGGACCTTCACAATCAGTGCCACGCGGGATTCCGAGATACATCCGAAGAAAACTGAAGCGTTGCATTAACATTTCGAAACATCACGTTTCCGGAAAAAACCGTTTGTGTAACAAAACATAATTACTGCGCTTGTGGACATAGGGTTATGTAATGATGGTAGGGATATCGAAATTTGTAAATAGTGCATGGGAACGGGGTTAATCTCGGAGTTGTAGTTGTAACAAAGGAATTATCAATTGAAGCTGATAAAAAAAAACAAGAAATACAATGTGTATTAATGATGTGGCAATGAGTGTTTATTACTGCACTAAAAAGTCAATTTATATTATATTAGCTTGCACACGGAGAAGTCTTCGCGGGCTTTTCCTGGAAAACTTTGTGGAAATGAAACGTAATTTGGGGGAAGGGGGCAATTAGTTGTGTAGCAGCGGCAAAAATTGACGGTGGGAGGAAACTCAATTTATGATAATACAACAATATACCCAGCTGCGGTCCTCCGTTATTGCCGTACTTGGATTTTCTCAACCATTCAAGACTTGGCCAGCAGGCCTAAATAATATGTTTGTAAATATTTTACACTTTGTAAAAGTGACTTCCTACATCTGAGCTTTACTGTTTTTACCAGACAGAAGTATCAATAAATAAAAACATAAAAAGCTGCTGTCGTGAAAATGGGTTCTTCTTATTTCGAAAGCGTAATGCAGGCTCACAATCATGAGAGGTTAACCTTTTAGGCTGCCTAAAGGAAAATTACGAAAATATTAAATTTGGATAAAGAACTAACAATTTGATTATGTAATCTAAAAAAATGTTCCATTAGTTAGACTTTTCCACTAATGCCGGGTTGAACGTTTAATGCAAAACATTAAACACTAACAACACACATTCGATATAAAAATAGTCAAAATTTTATTATTTTTGTAATAAGTAGCCACATGTTGTCCCAGCTAGTTGTAGGCCTACTACTTGACTGGATTGCAATCTAATGTTTTATCTAGATTTGTATCTGCATGTTGTTGGAGTTTGAGGTACCTGATTTAATAAATCGTATATACTGTTTGAATCAAATTTGAGTTTGGCATTTAACATATCATTTGGTCTGTTTTTGGTGTCTTTATAAATCTCCTGTAATAAATCCATAATTTTGCCCTTCAATGTTTTATGCAGTATTTCATTGTGGTCTTCTATGTTTTATGCAGTATTTCCATGTGGTCTTCTATGT
>JAGFPH010010622.1:26798-38984 GCA_018207615.1 Philaenus spumarius | reverse complement strand
CTTCCCGCTAAGAAAATTGAAAATTTTCTAAAATCGGGAAGTTATTGGTTTCACCCCGTTTTTCGAAAATCGAGTATTCATCAGATCTCGACGTTTTGAGGTCCTAGGAATCTTCCCTGACCACTCCCGAGAGGGTGTCACCCTGTCTGTATGTATGTGTGTGTGTATGTAAGTATGTGACCCGCTTATAACTTTTGAACGGCTTAACCGATTGGATCCTACCAAACGGCGTTCTAAAGAGTTCCATCAAACTTAGATTTCCTGAAAATTTCAACTAATTCGGACCGGTAGGTTCTGAGAAATTTCGAAAAAACTAAGAAATAAAATTTTTTCAAATCAGGTTTTATTGGAATAACTTTTAAACGGCTTTACCGATCAATTACAAAATCTAATCAGCTTTTAACCTTGAAAAGCGACGTCGATCGCTACCAGTACTGTCAAAATCGGTTAATTCGTTCGTGAGATATCGTGAACGAAAGAAAATTAAAAAAGTGTTTTTTCTCAATTTCTCCGAATTTTTTCATCAGAAAAATTTTTGTTGTCGATTCTTTCAATGGACTCAAAAAACTGCATCGATTGCCGCAAATCGCATAAAAATCGGTTGATCCATTCGCGAGATATCGTGAACGAAAGAAAATAAAAAAAAGAGTTTTTCCTCAATTTCTCCGAAACTTTTCATCTGAAAAATTTTTGTTGTCGATTCTTTCAATGGACTTAAAAAACTGCATCGATTGCCGCAAATCGCATAAAAATCGGTTGATTCATTCAAAAGTTATGGCAGTTCAAAATTTCCAAAAATAGTGTTTATCAAACTTTCATCATACTTTTGTAATTAAACTTAGCGGGAAGTTACAGGGATGGCCTTTAGGGTCAATCGTTTTCCAAATTTTTTTTATTTTTCCTACGAGAATGAATTGTTTTTTAGTTTTTACTACAAATATAAATGTAGGATGTTATTCTGCACATTTAGTTTTTTACGCGACGTTATAGCTCGCTTGGTCCCCCCAAAATCGATCAAAACGTAAAATACCATAGAAGTACCCTGTTCAAAGCCATGTGGTGGATTCTACCGGGGGGTTGGCGTGCGAAGCACGCAATGCATTGTATATTGAAGATACTCCCAATACGGGGGTTGGCGTGAGAAGCACGCAATGCATTGTGTATTGAAGATAATCCTAAAATGTGGAATGGCGTGCGAAGCACGCAATTAATTGTGAATTGAGGATACTCTCAATATACGGAATGGCGTGCGAAGCACGCAATGCTTTTTGTATTGAAGATACTCCCAATATGGAGGTTGGCGTGCGAAGCACGCAATGCTTTGTGTCACTCAATAGGGTTTCTCATTTAAAATTTTCGACTTACCCCCAAAATGCCCCATTTTTGGGGGAGGGGTTAAAATTTACGATACACAAAAAACTCAATTTTTGTTCACGTTAACAATCCCCAAAGCAAATCTGTTTATTTCCATTAATAAAAAAAATAATATGGGGGTAGGACTTTTGTGACACATGGTATACATATATATATATGATTTTTAATGACACACCAAAACGTGTTCTGGGGACCATGATCGGTGCTCATTTGCTACTCCCGACCTTGGGTCGTACCATAAGGGCCACTGCAATAGCTCATTTTTCCTATGGAAATCCGCTAATAATTATTAGAATATGTTAATGGCTTACTGTACTGAACTGGCGCCGAGGGTATAAGACTTCAACGGTGGGCTAGAAAGGTAGTCTGTGTAAACACTAATATTTTATTGTTATACAGCAAAGGTAGGTTTTATGTCTTCTTAAACGTATAAAGTAAAGTCAAGAGAAGTACTTCTTTAGAAAAATATGTTTTTAGGTTTACTAAATGAATAGCCTACCTAAGTTTATGAGGCGCGTACCAGGGTCAAGTAGTTTATTGGTTGAAATTCCTGAAACTATACCCCGCGCGCGATAACTTTTCACTTGGGACTTGCACAGTTTGGCAACGCTGCGGGTCGGCTCGCTACCCCATCCCACTTATCAAATGTATCCGGTTGGACGATGACTCACAACTAGGCTCCTAGTAAAAATTACACTTTTTCTTCAAAACTTAATGAAAAGTTCATTATAACTATGCATCTTAAAGATAATTTTCTAACAAGAAATGATATATAAAAATGTTTGTAATCAGACAACTAATAGTATTGGAAAAAGGGTAAACTAAATATATTGTGATCGTTTTGCGGAAAAATTAACATTTAAATATAAAAGAAATACTATTAAAAAAATAATAAATTCAAAATAATATAAACTTTCAAAAAAGTTCGTTTTTAACCTGCTGACATTAAATATCTTATTGTAAAAAGTACAAAACAAAGTACTTTTTTTATACAAAATGGCGGATTACGGCTAAACTAAGCCAAAATCGAAAAATGATATACTACATTTTCGACTTACTTTTGCATGTAAAATCTGAATCTGCATAGCCCGCTACAAAATTAAACTAAAAACTTTGTTAAATATAAAAAAAATATGATTTTAGGCTAATTTTGTTTGTTGTAGACAATTACCAAGAAATTATGTTTTTGTCGATAACTCGGTTATCCTTTGACCTACTGAAACTACAAAAAGAACATTGTGTCTGTCGTTAAAAAATAAAAATATTTTGTCTCTTGTAATTTTTTTGTCAAGTTAACGGTTTTTAAGATATTCCACGTTAAAAATTTGTAACGGCTGCCATTTTGAAAATTATAAAAATAAATTCTTTGTGTTTGGTATACTTGTTGATTGTAACATATAAAATGCTTATTCTAAATTTGAACTTTATATCTTATCTATTTCCAGAGTTACAGTGAATTTTTGTAAAAAAACAAAATGGCGAATTACGGCTAAACTAAGCCAAAATCGAAAAAATGTTATACTACATTTTCGACTTATTTTTGCATGTAGAATCTGAATCTGCATAGCCCGCTACGCTTTACTGAATCACCCTGCACATCTATAAACAATACTTATAATTGTCCAATTTTAATACATTTTAGATATTTATTATCAGCAAAGTATAACCAAACATGTTATGATAAGAAATATTGAAAAATGTATCAGAAGAAAAAAATAATAATTTGCAATTTCGAAAGAGCCTTCTCAGGAAGTGCACCTGTGAGTCAGCGCGATAAGACACACCCGCTCGTCTCAACAGTGCGACGTTGCCGATACCATTTTCACATTAAACTAAAAAAATCCCAAGTGCAAAGTTATAGCGCGTGTAGTATAATAATTATGTATGCGACAAAAAAGAGTAGTTTAGTCTACTCGCGCTGAATAGCTAGCCGAACTCTCTGGACCCCTTTTTGTGGATATATTCCTGGGATCCAGACAAACATATTTTACAATATAAACATGGGTCTACGACGCTTATTTTATCGTCTGTCTGTATGTGTTTTTTTTTTTACAAAATACTTAATATTTTTGGAAGTAGAAAAGATATTGAGCTCAAACTTTGTATACCTATTTGTTGCGTAACCTTTTATCACTGTAATAAAAATTAGAATATTATTTTAAATATTTTCAAGATGGCGGACTTTTATAATTTTTAATGTAAAATATCTCAAACACCGCTAACTGTACAAAAAATTACAAGTGACAAAAAAGCCAAAACAATTGGATGAAGGATACTATAGTTAAGTTATGGGTTATTCAACCCGGCATAGGCCTACTATACCAACACAGTAAACACAGCAATATTGTATGTACGTTTGCTATCATTATATTTAACTTAGCTATTATCCTTCATCCGATAGTTTTGTAGTTTTGACAGTTGCATCAGCCGACAGGGAATCGAAAGGGCTACAGAAAACGTGTCTTGACATTTTTCGCTAAAATATACGGTTTTTGAGAAATTTAGGTTTGAAATTTTCAAACAGCCGCCATTTTGAAAAGCGATATTGGATTTAATTGTTTGTTTGTTTTTAGATGTATCATTGTTGGGTTAAACTTCATGAACTCAATCAGTCAAACCGTTCACTAGATTTGAATTATTTTGTACAAAAAACCAAATGGCGGTTATCTGGAAAACAAAGCTTTCGGACCTATGCTTATATGAACTTTTTTTCTTATTTTGACCCGTAGAACCACTCCTGAAGTTTGATCCCGTAATTACTGGACACCCTGTATATTATCGATTATATACACAATTTTTAATGACACCCTAAAACGTGTTCTGGGGACCATGATCGGTGCTCATTTACCACTCTCGACTTAGGTCTCACCATATGAGTCACGACATTGAAATTTGCTAAAAACCACAACTCCCCTAATTCACAATTACATAAAAATTGACTGATGTTGAACAAATACTTCGAAAGGTTGTAGTGATTTTTAAACTCATTTTTCCATTTTGTACTGAGGTAAACTGTATTATAATGTAGAATTAACATTAGTACCAGGAGACCGAGCTAAAGCTCGATTATAAGCAGGGCTATGATTTCAATAATAAATATTGGATTATTGAGTTTTAAGGTTAGGCCTATAACATTAAACAACTAAATAAAGGGTATGTTTATTTAGCAGAAGTATTCGTTGCCATAGTAACTATAAATAGATACAACATTAGGCTTACCTCTAATAAAATACAGTTTAAAAGAAAACAGATGATTATTGTAATGGCATTGAAAACATTTGCATCAGCTGTGCTTCGTTTAAATGAAAACAGATGATTATTGTAATGACATTGAAAACATTTGCATCAGCTGTGCTTTGTATTGTTTAAAATGGACAAATTTCACTTTTTAATTTAATAAAAAGACGTAGAAAACGAATTTTCCCAGACTGGTGACCATTTCCAATCGATTTCTCGTGGCCAAAAGCCCATATAAAATCAAAAAATCAAAAATACTTAGACGGAGATTCCAGATCCATTTAGCAGACAGACAGATCCATATCTCTCGCTTTAGAAGATAAGATATGTGGCGTAAAACATTAGTTTGTATATGGCTATGAATACCTTGGAAGTATTGATTATGGTTTTATTGACTTTTGCGATTTTTGTAATTTTAGAATTTCAAAGTAGATAACTTTTTTGTTGAAGTACCTGAGCGACGACACCAAACTCTCCGATTTCTTTTTTACTGTAAAATAACAAATTGTAAGTCTCACACACGTAATGTCTAGGAGTACCCTATAGTTATCCCTGTTTTACTTGCTCGCTGATGAACAAAATACCTGCTTTTCAAGCAAAGAAAGATATGTTTTTATTTAGTTAATGTCTGGTAGTGAATAAATACATTTTTTTAAGTATGATATCTTACATTAAAGGAAATGGCACTGGTAAATAGCCCACGTGGCAGTTAAGGCCGTAGCCAGGAAAACTTTTAGGGGGGGGGGGGGCACGTCAGGACAGGGGATTTAAATTTAAACCCTTTTAACACCCATATTGGGAGAATTTTCAATACACAGAGCATTGCGTGCATCGCCCGCCAACCCCCGTATTGGGAGAATTTTAAATACACAGAGCATTGCGTGCTTTGCACGCCAACCCCCGTATTGAGAGTATTTTCAATACAAAATGCATTGCGTGTTTTGTTTGAGTAAAGTATTTTCGTTGAACCTTCACAGTTTTATTAATTAATAGATCAGATCAAGCTCACAAGAAAGTAAGGCTGTAACCTACTCCAACCGTGTGTATTGTACGTTGTAGTTTAATCAAGTAAATCTAAATATCAGTATGCATGCAATGCACAATGATGTAAAATATGTTGCTGGATCCTCTGTTGTGTTGTCTATTTAATAAATTAATTTGCAATTTTTAAACCTAGTATTAATTTTTACTGCTAAATTTCGGGAGGGGGAGGGGGTTGACAGTTTTGAAGTGTTGTTGTAAACAGCTGATTGTAGTACTAAAACCAGCAGAACTATGAATTTAAATGAACAAATTCCATACATTTAACTATTTGTGGGCATGCATTTTTTTTTGGAAATTATTAGTA
This sequence comes from Philaenus spumarius, assembly GCA_018207615.1. Lineage (NCBI taxonomy): Eukaryota > Metazoa > Arthropoda > Insecta > Hemiptera > Aphrophoridae > Philaenus > Philaenus spumarius. The sequence goes on along the minus strand of JAGFPH010010622.1, from coordinate 33,025 downwards.
AATCTCAGTAAAATCCCTCACAAAATTGAGGCATTTTTAAATCTATACTAACATTATAAAGAGGTAAAATTTTGTTGTTTGTATGCAGGGGGTGATCTCTGGAACTACTGAACCGATTGAAAAAATAGTTTTACTAATAAAAAGCTTCACTATCCCTGAGTAACATAGGCTAGAATTCATTTTGATATAAACATTTTTATTTCAATATTTGTAAATTTAGTCGGAAGATATTGTTAGGTTAGGCCTAGACTGATGAACTAACTCATGTATTTACATTTATTACCATAGCAACCAATTGAATAAAATAACAGATAAAACAGCTGTTGCTCTAATATTTCCATTGACACCTGATTTCAAACTTTGAAGTAATTATTTGTATTTCAAACTTTTAGGTTAGGTTTTTATTAAAGTGTAGACCTGAGCCTTGCTGGTTCTTTTAACCTTTATTATAACTGCTGTTATGAAATATACGAAATAGTTTGTTTTGAACATTTAACATCATTCACCATCTTAGCTTTGGAGTTATTATTAATCCTAAACCTTTATTACGAAGAAAACATAACACGTGTATAGAAGGTTCCAACGGGATCGGCATGCGGAGCACGCAGTGGTTTTCCGTAGTATATAGTATGTACAGTAAGCGCGCAGTTTAACTAGTTTAAAATATATCTGTGGATCTACGTCTTCGTATTGGCTAAAAGAAGGCAATCATATTGTATGGATTCGTTCATTGACTCTTTATATAAAGACGAAAACAATTTACCATCTTGACGTATTCAAAACCGACAATTCGTGACAACGTCGACAGAATTATGTCTATTGTTTGACTTGTTTTGAGAAGGGTCGTTAAAAACAGAACTCACTGTTGCATTTTGTTTTCATTTTTGGTTACTATGTAGTAAATAATTTTCCGTTTGTCTGCCGGTAATAAACAACCCTTGGTACCCATACCTGAACTCGCTTGACCCTTTTTTGAAACAATAGGCAGAGCGTCACCTTGTTATGACTCACCAGGAGCAATAACAACTTGTTGTTTCAAAAACGGGTAGATAAAAGCAAGGTCGGTATGAAAAGCCGATGGAATGTAGCCTATTTACGTAAAACTTATTTTGGGCTCAATTTTTCATAAACGCATCAATGAAAACCAAACCACCACTAAAGAAAGTTTTACACAACTTACGAAATGAGGAAGCACAATGTCCATTCCAGAGGTATTACCAAGGAAACTGTTTCAATACAACTTACGAAATGAGGAAGCACAATGTCCATTTCAGAGGTATTACCAAGTAAACTTTTTTAACACAACTTACGAAATGAGGAAGCACAATGTCCATTCCAGATGTATTACCAATTAAACTATTGTAACACAACTTCCGAAATGAGGAAGCACAATGTCCATTCCAGAGGTATAACCAAGTAAACTTTTTTAACACAACTTACAAAATGAGGAAGCACAATGTCCATTCCAGAGGTATTAGCAAGTAAACTTTTTTAACACAACTTACAAAATGAGGAAGCACAATGTCCATTCCAGAGGTATTAGCAAGTAAACATTTTTAACACAACTTACAAAATGAGGAAGCACAATGTCCATTCCAGAGGTATTACCAAGTAAACTTTTTTAACACAACTTACAAAATGAGGAAGCACAATGTCCATTCCAGAGGTATTACCAAGGAAACTGTTTCAATACAACTTACGAAATGAGGAAGCACAATGTCCATTTCAGAGGTATTACCAAGTAAACTTTTTTAACACAACTTACAAAATGAGGAAGCACAATGTCCATTTCAGAGGTATTACCAAGGAAACTGTTTCAATACAACTTACGAAATGAGGAAGCACAATGTCCATTTCCGCGGTATTACCAAGTAAACTATTTTATAACAACTTACGAAATGAGGAAGCACAATGTCCATTTCAGAGGTATTACCAAGTAAACTTCTTTAACACAACTTACAAAATGAGGAAGCACAATGTCCATTTCAGCGGTATTACCAAGTAAACTATTTAACACTACTTACGAAATAAGGAACCATAATGTCCATTTCAGAGGTATTACCAAGTAAACTATTTTAAAACAACTTACGAAATGAGGAAGCACAATGCCCATTTCAGCGGTATTACCAAGTAAACTATTTTAACACAACTTACGAAAAGAGGAAGCACAATGTTCATTTTAGATGTATTACCAATTAAACTATTGTAACACAACTTCCGAAATGAGGAAGCACAATGTCCATTTCAGAGAGTATATATAGTACTGCATATATGTAGTAGAGTGTGACGGAATAGAGCGTTTCAGGAAAATGCGTGACGGTAAAATCCGATTCACCCACAGCAAACATTTTTTGGACGCGGTGCGCCTATTAAAGTTTACACTTCATAAACATCTCACTTTTTCTAGACTATAATTTTAACGAAAGTGTTAATCAATTAAATTAATTTGACGAACCTTCTTTCATCTGTATTTCTTTTGCTTTTAAATTTCTCAGTTCAGAATTAGTTTAATTACAATTCAATCAATAACCTTCTTAATTGATAATTACGTTTTAGTTTTAGTAAATTTTTACCATATGGTAATCATGTCTTTATTTCAGTATTTCTTTTTCTCTTAAGCTCGCATAACCGGGACAACAAAATTTAAACTACAGTATCCGTAGAGATACAGCCACGAAAGTGAAATTATAGGACACTAGGGGAGACCCTTGCGTGCTCCGCACGCCAACCCCCAACGGAATATTCTAAAAACATATATTATGTTTTATTTATAATAAAGATGTAGGATTATAATAACCCCAAAACTACGATGGTAAATAATGTTAAATGTTCAAATCAAATTATTTCTTTTATTTTATAACAGCAGTTATAATAATGGTTAAAAGGTCTACACTTTAAAACCCTAACCTAAAAGCTAGAAGTTCAAAAAAAATTGCTTCAGATTTTGATATAAGCTGTTAATGGAAATATTGGAGCAAACAGCCATATGTTCTGTTATTTTATTCAATTTTTTGCTATGGTAATAATAATGTAAATACATGTGTTGGTTTATCATTCTAGGCCTAACCTAAGAATTTTTTCTGACTAAATTTACAGATATTTAAATAAAAAAAGGTTTTTATCGAAACGAATTATAGCCTATGTTACTCAGAGATAGTGTAGCTTTTTATTAGTAAAACTATTTTTTCAATCGGTTCAGTAGTGCCAGAGATTACCCCCTTCATACAATAAAAAAAAAACTTGACCTCTTTATAATATTAGTATAGATAAGTATGTAAGTCTTTAAGGTAATTGATTATGGAAACATATCCAATTCCATTAATAAAAATACAATAAATGAAATTTTTTTTTTAAACATGCCTTCCTTTCCATGAATAACATAAATAGACTCGGAACAAAAAAATAAAAAATAACCCACATATAAAATTAATTATTCCTCGGCGAATCTGATATTGTAATGAGACTTGATAGCTTGCAATATTTTTACTTTTCACAAAATAAACACACCCAAAAAGCATGGGCGTACTCTTGCGAAGTTCCGAAAACATCGCGCCCCATGCTTTTTGGTGTGTTTATTTTGTGAAAAGTAAAAATATTATTATTTATAATTCATACTTCCTTAGCAATCCTTTTATAAGTCTTATCGTTTACATCTGTTTCACCTTTTCATTTTCAGGCATCATCAGAACAAATAGTAGGCCTACACAAGAAACACACTTCTCACAGTTACACTTATTAACAGATTAAGATGATATTTAACATATAAACGAATAAAAACATAATAAATAATGACATAAAACGACTCTTGTTGAAACAATTAAAAGGCTTATTAAATTTATTCGAATCACAGTATGCGACTGTCATCGATTCCACCATATCACAAACTGTAAAAGAATATGTTCTAAGGCAAGTATAAATTATAAATAATAATATTATATATAATAGCAATCGGATATGGCTACAAATAATGGAAAAGTAAAAAGATTGCAAGCTATCAAGTCTCATTACAATATCAGATTAGTTGAGGAAGAATTAATTTTATATGTGGGTTATGTTTTATTTTGAGTCTATTTTTATGTTAATCATGGATACAAAAGCATGTTTACATTTTTTTTCATTAATTTTATTTTTTACTTTTTAGCTATAGCCATAAATTGGATTTTTCCGAAAATTTTTGGTCCTCAGGGTTAACCCTCCCTTGTATCTGAGGGTTAATTGTTTACTTAATATACGTACAGTTATCGGCGTCAATCCTGGCACTTGGCCTTGCCCTGGCGCGATGGGCCGGGTGTGTGGGGAAAGGGCGTAAGTGGAGAAACAATTTTTTTTCCCACACCGCTTTCTAACGTGACTCATCCTTGAAACGAACTAGTGGATGTTTACCTCACCCTTAACAAGTTCACTGCTACGCAAATTTCATATTTCCTATGCTAGGAGCTGACCTTTTATTTTTTACATTTATAGCCTGAATGAGTAGAAATTACTTTATTTTTTATTTTTCAACCTTTCTACGTAATAATCACTAATATTTTAAAGCGGACGCACATGTGCGTCCATAGCATATAGGCTTAAAATTGCCGTGCGAAGCACGCAATGCTCTGTGTGTGGAAAATTCTCCCACTACGGGGGTTGGCGTGCGAAGCACGCAATGCACCGTGCCTCGGCCGCTTCTCACAGCGTTCAGCGTCAAGCTCACATGTGCTTCCTTAGCAGTGAACGTGTTAAACAGAGATGTACCGGGTACTGGTGTTTCGAATCAGGTTAGTAGCGGTTTGCTCAAGTGCGTGCGCGAGAACGCAGTCGTAACGCGATGTGCTGTACGGAGCAGCCCGAGGCGATCCGGAAAGAGCCGAGGCGTCCGTGCACCGGTCCACCCACCGGTTGAACGGCAGCAATGACTACATATCAATAAGACGAAAAGTTCCAATGTTAAAAATTCAGCCCAAAAAAGCAGGTATAAAAGTGTGATTTTGCATCCCGCCGTTAGGAGCGCTGAGAGCTCTTTTTGCAGACGAGTGTCGGATTCAATGAAGTGCAGAAGAGAGACTGGGGGAGGGGGGAGAGAGAGAGAGAGAGAGAGAGAGAGAGAGAGAGATAGAGCATTAGTTTTCCTCGAAAACTAAGCTGTGCAGTGTGAAGGTAAAAACCACGCTTCATTATTACACTACTATTTAATACACTTAGCAGAGCTGTAAAATTATGAAACTTTTACGATTCGTAGGTAAGAACCATACGATTCGTATGCTGTAAACAAAGTTTAATTAAATTACCTGTTTCTTATTTCTTTGATCGATATTACAACAATGATGTTTAATTCACTTTGATAATGACATACAATTTTCACTCTGCTGGAAAGATTTTCTAATTTTTGGTCAGAGACAAAGTGTCTGTTAGAAAGTTTTAAATAAAGGTTCAAATTAATGTGCAGTTTTAATACAATAAAGAACATGTTCCTCAAGGATTTGAAATTAAAAATATAACAATACTGGAAATGTTATACTTAAAGTTATAACTACAGTACTAGAAGTATCAACCCCTGCTCGCTTCGCTCACCAAACCCCGCGGTGAAGCAAATGCAAACAGATTACCACTTATAAAACAAAGGAGTCAATCATGGGAAGTATAAAAAAACCCGTAAGCAGCACTGCCGCATTACTATAGCCGAATTTTCTTATCAGGGAATAACTAGTATTTTATAATGAGAGTTTACTATGAGTTTTGTTCCTTGTTCCGGAAACTGTTCCAAATATACCTTTGTACAGGATTATAGTAAATTTAATTGCCTTTCGAATGATATAGCTCATAAATTGCACTGGGGTTTTAGTGGGAGAAATTGCTTATTAATTACCTTACATTGATAATGAAAAAAATCATTTATCGGGAGTTTCCTATCAATTTTGTTTCTTTTTCCGGGGAATGAACCTGAATTACTTTTGCACAGGATTGTAGTAAATTATATTACCTTTCGAACGATACAGCTAAAAAAATTGCACACGGGCTTATGAGTGGGAGAAATTGCGCAAAAACCTCACATGAATAATAAAAAAAACCATTTATCGGGAGATTCCTATCAATTTTGTTCCTTGTTCCGGGGAGTGTACCTGAATAAATTACTTTTGCACAAGATTGTAGTAAATTAAATTACCTTTCGAACGATACACCTAAAAAATTGCACACGGGCTTATGAGTGGGAGAAATTGCGCAAAAACCTGACATGAATAATGAAA
>JAGFPH010010622.1:15489-26698 GCA_018207615.1 Philaenus spumarius | reverse complement strand
GACATTTATAATGAAAAAATCATTTATCGGGAGCTTTCTATCAATTTTGTTCCTTGTTCCGGGGACTGTACCTGAAATACCTTTGCACAGGATTGTAGAAAATTTAATTACCTTTTGAACGATATAGCTCAAAATCTGCACAAGGGCTTATGGGTGGTAGTAATAATGCAATTTCCTCGCTCTAACTTTGCCATTTTGGTTTAAATCAAACAAACCGCCATTTTGTGTAAAATCGAAAAATGAAAATATCAGTGTCTGGGACATCCTACAAGGACCCTTCCACTAAAATTTCAGCTATTTTGAAGCATATTTACTACCATTTTATCAAGGTGGGGAAAATCCATATACTTAAATCCCTACCCAAAAACGATTAATCGGTATAACTCCGCCATTTTGAATCCGATCGAAGAACAAAAAAAAAGTATATCTGAAGAATCCTACTAGGACCCTTTCACCAAAAAATCAGCAATTTTGAAGCATATTTACTACCACTTATCGATCCGGGAATAAAACAGATATATATATAATATAAAGTAATTTTCAAATTGAGTCGAGTGTAATATAGCTCTTATTTTCTTCGAAAATTCGGCTAAAAATTTATTTTTATTGTGAAGGGGCTGTTGCCCCCAGTTCACCAATTAGACGTAACTATGTAAATTTCGTATGTTATTATTTATTTTATTTCCTATAAAACACTTAAAATTAATAATTGCCAAATTTTCCGTTCTCTAGCAGGAAAGTATAACAATCAACATTCTAGCCTGTTTTTCAATGAGTTGGTGAATGTTGTACTTTTAAAATGAACTGAACACGGGACACGGTACCTCAACTTATTGTCTGGTAGTTCTGCAAAATCGTCATTTCCGCAGTTAACTATCCAGTCTATGCATCTGTAAATAATAACTTTGCATTGATCCCATAAAGTTTAATTATTTTAAACACATCTATCAGTTTATTTTTCCTATTACCAACATCTTTTTTTTTAATAATTGGAATATAAATGCTACTTCAGCAGCGAAACATAACTAACAAAATAGTCTCAAGTCCCTCATTTAAATAATTCTTTGTATAATAAAATCATTTATAAGTGTAATTTATTAGCGCGCCACAAAAGTGAGATGTGTAAAATCCAATATAAAATTCAAATTTAGCACTTCAAAAAACATAAAGAAAGTGAGTTTCGTCAAAAATGGTAGACAAATAACAAATTTGGGTTTCACGTTCGCTTGGTTTGTTTCAGAAATATTGCAATATAAGATTTGTAATCAGTGCATAAAAAACAGTGTGTTAATAATACAATTATTTTTCCCCCGCGTTTTTAATGGTGGGGGCACATATTGATAATTGGGAATTTAGGACTTTTCTGGTTAACTGTTCTTTGAGGTGCTTCAATCCTGCTGCACCTACGGCTTGATTTTGAAAAACTCGGAATCAAACCCATGACTATCAATCCGTAAATATATGTATTTGAAATTTGACAGTTTGAATCAATTGTTTGTTTTGTAAAGGAACAGTTTGAGGCATTAAATTTTACAAATTCAAGTAACATTAAAACGGTCGTATCTACAAACACTTTTAATGTCCGCCTTTTAGAAAGGTAAACAGATTTTTTACACTAAATAAGTCTGCAAGCGTGTGCGCTTACGTGGAAAGTTTCATCTCTATATTGTTAGTGGGTTTTAACTAATAATTTTTAATTAAAATATCACATACAGACTGATAGAAGGAACGCTTATTTTAGGACATACCTTCATAGGAATTTTTTCAATCATTTTTACGCTTAGAATCATATCCTGAATGGCGTTTTCCGCCAGTTAGTGCACGCCCCTCTTGGGGGCGATGTCCAGGATCGGACGGCGATAATATTTTATTGCAATAATAAATTTAGTCAAATGCGTTTCATTTATTTTGACCCAGAAAACTGTTTGTTTACACAAATTTGTATTAAATTTATGCAATTAGTAAGTACTTAAGAGTAGTCCTGGTTACTAAACCATATTTGATATATTTTTATTGGCAGAATCTATTTCACTTAGGAGGTAAAATGGAGGCAATACTCAGCGTTTGTGTAACTTTCCAATTTCCATAGTTAATTAATAAAGCAAACACAGTTTAAAACACGAAAAACTTAATGCTAAAATGTTTCTAAATGCAATACTATGGATACAATATTGTTTGTTGCTTTTTTAGAACAATAATAAAGTCAACAAAAACAGAATCAGCTGGTGCCGATTGTTACTATATCATCACAAACAATAAGTCAGACAAAACTCAAATCAGCTGACTCCTACGAGTTTAGTATTAACTGAAACAATTCTTAAAATAACTTACCAATAGTATAAATTTAATAAAAACTTGTATAAACAAACAGCTTTATGTGTCAAAATAAATGAAACTGATTTGATTAAATTTAATAATTGCAATGATAAATAACAGAGGGGCATGCACTGTCTGTCGAAAAATACCATAAGTCCGTTATTCTCTAACCAATTTTTTTTAAACGAACTTAATCGATAGGGAATTCAATTTGCAAAAAAAGTTATTCTTGACATTTTTTCGGGAAAGGGCTAGTTATTTCGTTATTTCCGTTCGAAAGTTGTAAACGGTCGCCATTTTTAAAATATTGAAGTCACGTCAACTTAACTTTTTTCCCATTTAGGTAATACTATCAAAAGGTTGATATAAATTTGGTATTATTTCGTTTAGTAATTTTTTAGATATGCACTAAAAAAAAACATTTTGGTCACAGTAGGACAACCAAAATGATTTTAGACAAATTAACAGTGATTTGATGTTTACTTTGTACCCAAGAACAATTCCAAAACAATATGTGACAAGAGTTATGAAGCACCCTGTTTAATAACCCTCTTTTTACATTCGTCCTTACATATTCCCATTAAAAATTAACTGTCAAAACATTTTAATAAACTTCACAAAGTCTTTGATTCTTATGTTGATTAATTCCCTACGACTTGTACGAGAATTAATTCTCGCACAAATATAACACAACAGTAAAGAAAACTTTATGTATTCATACATTTCTTTGTCTTTCACTGGAAACCTGAAAAATGATAAGTCTTTATTTTTCACAGATGTATTGTTGCAGTTTTTATAGGAACATTTAGATCCTCCACTTTTTGAACAGGACTGCATTGCAAAATGTAGCAGCTATTTACTTTACACACTAACAGTATTTACACTATAAACCATATTACATACTAAAACCATATTTACAAACTTACATTACTTAAAAAACATTAGAAAAGAAAACCAACTAAAATGTATTTATTTAGTACACTGCTATTACAATGTGGGAAATGAATCGCATTGACAAATATGGGGCTACGCTACCAAAACTTGTCTGAGACACAACAATCTGCGTTCAAGGTCACATAACAGTCGGACCTCTTTGTCTCTCCTTATCTTTCCATTCTTGTCACACACTCGTCTGCAAAAAGAGCGCTCAGCGCTCCTAACGGCGAGATGCAAAATCACACTTTTATACCTACTTTAATGGGCTGAATTCTACCCATTTAAACTGTTCGTCTTATTGATATGTAGTCATTGACGGCAGCGAGTAGAAGAAAAGCATGTAACGATACGTAAGAATACATACAATACGGCACAACGAAGTCTTTGTCATTCATTTCTGACTTGCACTCATTGTTCCGTAACCAAAAAACTATTTCTGCTAAAAGTCGAATGACTCAGTCGAGCACATTCTGTCTATAAGCGATAACATTAGGCCTAGTTAAGGAACAATCGATTACTGTTTTTATATTCTTCATTAATCAGACACTGTTCAGTTTGTTGGTTCATCTAACACAGTGTTTCAGTCCAATATCCAGAACAATATAAATGGTGTGATTTCAAAATGTGTTGATTTAACAACTGAAAAAGCTAAAACTGTCATCCTTGACAGTGGCAATGCACGGTTACAAATGCTAATAAATTACGAATATAGGCCTAAGGGCGCAAAACTTCTTTATAGAAAGAGTCTTACGTTTATAGGCCAGTCGGTAGGGGTAATTTTAGACCAAAAGTTCCAGTAATTTACAATACGGCTGATTTTTTTTTATAAGTACATTTAAGTATGTAGATTAACATACAAAAAAGTTTACCAGTCTATCGCTTTCCCAAAGTCGAAAAAAAATCGATTATCATTTTATTTTTCGATTATCCTTAATATTTCGAGCTGGGATGAAGATAGAGAAAACCAAAAAAATACCACCGTGTAGGGGAGGTATTTTTCAACAAAAAAGGTCATATGTATTTATTTCGTCCGAGCAATGGTTTGTCTGGAAAAAATTCGAAAATGCAGGTATGTATTTTGCAGCAGGGGAAATCACTAAAAGGGAACATCTTATTTATATATGAAGCGTTAGCTCATTTTAAATTGGCCAAATTTTAATATATAGAATTGAAACTTGACATAGGAGTTAAAATATATTTTTTAAACATTTATGCTGAGTCTCAGCTTGTTAGCTTTAAAATTACCCGATCTAGGAGTCGATTTCAATTATCGATTTTAGGAGTACCGGATCCACGAACTAATTTCAATCTATTCCAGTTTCGTCAATTTTTGGAATTTTAACATTAAATTTGTTTTACAAGTCGAGTACACCAGTATAAATATTCTTAGTAAGGATGAACGATTTTTTTCATGTTATTTTTAAAAACGAGGCGCTTGAAAATAGTCTTCTGTTATACCTATCTCGTTTTAACTATAACACCTTTGGATTCAACGACTCCATTTTCGACATTTTTGAACAAATCGATTTAAAAATTGGTACAGAAGTTAAAAACACAATTGTTTTTTGCTATACTTATTTTAAAAACTATATTTAAAAAATTTACTAATCTGCAGCCGATTAACTCAAGCGTTTGGATGAAAAATCTAAAAAGGTCTAAAATTATACTTTTTTAAGTTACTTGTGCTTTGAAAAGTAAATAATAAAAAAGGTTTATACTCCTTGATCTTGTTTGAATCTATATATTTAACTTGTAAAAAAACTTTCAGGTTGATATTTTAAAAAGTTTCTAAACTGGAGCTGTTTAAAATGAATTGGTGGGTCCAGTACTGCTAAAATCGATAATCGAAATCGACTCCTAGTTCGGGTCATTTTCAAGATAACAAGCTTAGACTCAGCATAAATGTTTAAAATATATATTTTAACTCCTACGTCAAGTTTCAATTCGATATATTAAAATTCGGCCAATTTAGAATGAGCCAACGCTTCATACACGAATAAGATGTCCCCTTTTAGTGATTTCCCCTGCTGCAAAATACATACCTGCATTATCGAATTTTTTCCAGACAAACCATTGCTCGGACGAAATAAATACATATGACTTTTTTTGTTGAAAAATACGTCCCCTACACGGTGATATTTTTTATTTTTCTCTATCTTCATCCCAGCTCGAAATATTAGGGATAATCGAAAAATAAAATGATAATCGATTTTTTTTCGACTTTGGGAAATCGATAGACTGGTAAACTTTTTTTTATGTTAATCTACATACTTTAAGCTACTTATAAAAAAAAATCAGCCGTATTGCAAATTACTGGTAGTTGTAACCTATACCGACTAGGCTATTGTCCCGTAACCACAAAACTATTTCTGCTAAAAGTCGAATGACTCACTAGAGAACATTCTGTCTATAAGCGATAACATTAGGCCTAGTTAAGGAACAATCGATTACTGTTTTTATATTCTTCATTAGTCAGACACTGTTCAGATTGTTGGTTCATCTAACACACTGTTTCAGTGCAATGTCCAGAACAATATAAATGGTGTGATTTAACAACTAAAAAAGCTAAAACTGTCATCCTTGACAGTGGCAATGCACGGTTACAAATGCTAATAAATTACGAATATAGGCCCTAAGGGCGCAACCCTTCTTTATAGAAAGACAGTCTTACGTTTAGGTTATTGACAGAATGTAACAAAGGAGTACAAATAATTCGACCACGCAGCTGGGCCGCTTACGTGAGTTGAGCGGATTTCCAAAATTAAGTTTAGGCTGTATGTTTTAGGGTTTCAACCAACTATTTGAGAAAATGAACTCATGAATAAACCGAATGCTGCCTGTGTTTGCGATATAAAGGGTGTAGAAAAAGTCTGGAAACGGTTTAATATTTCGTATATGAAGAAAATTTGAAGGTAGATGTGATTGAGTGATGCGACTCTAGAGAGCATACCGTGCCGTGACGTGCCGGGTGTGTATAGCCAGCGGTCACGTCAAGCGACGTCTTTTATCTCCGCTTCGGCTTTTTCCGCGTACACTCGGGAAACATCGTTGGTATAGATAAAATCATATAGGATGGCGCGTAGGGCGGGTAGTGCGAGTGAGACAGAGTACCTATCCCACCACACTTCCCCTCCTAAGTTTAGGCGGAGCATTGTACAGTCAACCCTAGTTATGTCGGCTTACAGTATTTACTTTATGTTATCCAGACATTTTAAATAAAACATGTACTAAACACGCTTAAAATACGATTTAAATTAAAGGATATTTTATAACTTATAAAGTAGTTTATTATAAATTTACTATAGATATAAGTAAATAGTAAAATAGTATATATTTACATTACATTAAATAATTTACTGTCCAACTCTTCAAGTAGTTTCTTATGAATTTAGTATAGACATAAAAAAAAAACAATATATTTACATTACATTAAATTATTAACTGTCCCGCTCTTCAATTCAGTTAATTATTATAAATTAACTATAGATATAAGAAAAAGAAAAAAACAATATGTTTACATTAGGCTATTACCTGATAATATTGGTTGCGCTTATTTGCAAGCGATTTGTGGACAAACCTAACATCTGACTGAAAAATGTTTGAAATAAAATATGTAGATCAACTAATTTCCTACAACTTTGCCGCTGGAAGTTTCTTTCTACCCTAAAAATATAAAAAGTTTACGCTTTACTACTTTTTCATGTCCCGATTAAAAAAATCGAAGTATTTCTTATTGTATAAATTCCGAACATTTACTAAACTGGAAGATATTTTATACTGTTAGTTGCAACATATCACGCAGATTACAAATATATAAAATTTGTCCTACTTAAATAATCCTAGTACTGTGTAGAAGCTTGTAATTGAAAGAGCGTCCAATACTTATAATTGTTCGGCGGCCCTCTAATCGATGGATTTGACATAGACTGTATTTTTCTTACAAAACGACAAAGACTGGTGTTGGAGGGAGAAGGGCATTACTGCTTCTGCGCAAACCACGCGCCATCCTAAATGGTACTACCTATATGCCTGAATGGTTGTTGACTATATTTTGTTGGCTCCGTATCTGAGATAATACAAAAATAATGATTTATTTTCATCATAATAACTCTTACTATCTATAAAATACACTAATCATTGCTTCTAAAGTAACTTTAGCATTAAATCATAGGGCTTCCTTACTGTATTCACGCCTGTTAAGTTCCTCTCATAAACTCAAAGCTCGTAGTGTGTTTTACTATACAAAACATAGTTAGTATTAAAAGACTAAATCAATTTCACGGATAATACAATAACTTCTTCGTCGTCTGTGGCTTAGGTTTTTTTTAAATTGTAAATAAATAATGCTCAGAGGTCTATCGAAAGTACTTGCTTACTCTGTTTAGATTTAAACATGATAAGTTGGCGTCAAATGATTTTTCTTAAATATAAATAAACTAAGGTCCGTACCAGTGGATATAGTCTATATTTCAATATTATTGACTACATTTTAATTTCATGACGGGTGTGTGTATCTTTAAGGGGGGGGGGTACACACCCGTCACTTCACGTCCATTCGCTAAAATAAGACGTCACTCAAGCGATATTCCAGTCGCCCTCGAGCGCTTTATCAATGTAGTACCACAGGCCATCTTTCTCAAGGTTGGCCCCGCTCACTGGATTCGATGATTTTACTCGAGTGCCAATGCACACCCTGAAGATGGCGACTTTGTCGTTGAAACGCGTTTGAGTTAATGAACGTATTAGTTGTGGGATTCTGTGTACGTTTTATTCTCTCAAAACCTAGCCTAGATTGTACTTTATGGGTTATGTTAAATCAAAACCAAACTTTTACTGTCTGTAAGTTTATATGAGTTGTAGAACTAATGAAGGATATACAGTAATATGTTATATAATTGGCTTTGAGAATATAAAATGGTTATATAAACAACCTTTATTATCAATATATTCATTTCTAAAACATTTAAAGAAGAAATACCCATTCGTTTAACTTCGGAAATATTCGTACGTTCTTATAACATATTCATGACTAATTTCTTCATTACAATATTAATAACTTCTAAGCCAATTGATATATCAATATGAAATAACAAGCCATTAAAAGATAATATTTTATCTTTATTTTGATATAGTATAAATACAACATTTTAACAAATTAGCCTACAGTTTTACAAAAATCATATCTACATTTTACAACACTTCACTATTTTAAAATATTTATAACGTCAAACCCATTTTATATTTTACTAGGGCTCCGCACGCGACCCAGTTAGACCCTTCTATACACATAATCATGTTATATTTTCTTTATAAAAAAAGTGTTTGATTAATAATAACTCCAACGCTAATATGGTAAATAATGTTAAACGTTCAAATCAAATCATTTCCTATATTTTATAACAGCAGTTATAATTGATAGAATAAACTTAGAACATAAAATCTCACAACTAATACGTTTCTTAACTCAAACGCGTTTCAACGACAAAGTCGCCATCTTCAGTGATGCACGAGCTACAATAGTCAAACTATAACTCAAAGACAGCGACTTTGTCGTTGAAACGAGTTTGAGTTAATAAACGTATTAGTTGTGAGATTTTGTGTTCTAAGTTTATTCTATCAATTATATCTTCTCACAAGTCAAGCTCAGTATTTATTTAAAAATAAAGGTAAACAGAACCAGCAAGGCTCAGGTCTACAGTTTAATAAAAACCTAACCTAAAAGTTAGAAATATATAAATAATTGCTTCAAAGTTTGAAACGGCAAACAGCTGTTTTATCTGTTATTTTATTCCATTGGTTGCTGTGGTAATGAATGTAAATACATTCAAGAAATGCGTGTCGGTTCATCAGTCTAGGCCTAACCTAAGAATTTTTCCTCCTAAATTTACAAATAAATATTGAAATCAAACAATGTTTTTATCAAAATGAATTATAGCCTATGTTACTCGGGGATAGTGAAGCTTTTTATTACTAAAACTATTTTTTCATTCGGTCCAGCAGTTCCAGAGATTACCCCCTACATACAAACAAACAGAAAAACAAATTTTACCTCTTTACACACAAATCTTTATAAAGCTAAGTTATGTGTAATAATTGATTTATTCAACCCGGCATCCTATACCAACACGGTAAATACTACAATATTGTATGTAGATTTGCTGTCATTATCTTTAACCTAACTGTTATTCTTCATCCGATTGTTTTGAAAGTTAAATCATCCTATAGGGAATTAAAAGGGCTACACAAAAGGTACCTTGACATTTTTTGTTAAAATGTACGGTTTTTTAGTAATTTAGGTCTGACATTTTCAAACAGCCGCCATTTTAAAGCACATGATTGGATATAATCGCTTATTTTTCTTAAGATAGATCATTGTTAGGTTAAACTTCATGCCAAGTTTGAACTCAATCGGTTAAACCGTTCTCTAGATATTAATTATTTAGTAAAAGAAACAAAATGGCGGATATTTGGAAAATGAAGCGTTATTCGAAAAAATATTATTTTTGATTTTCTATTTATTTTTACCTATAGAACCATTTCCCGAAGTTTTGAACACTAACTTTGTTCCACCCTGTATAGTATAGATTTTGAAGTTATACCCTATACAACTAGTGATTCATAAAAGATAGGTTTACATCTCTGTAAATTAAATGTCCGTTTGCTTCCAACTCGGGTTTAAACTACCACGAGGTGTATCAGTGTAGTTTATCATTGACCTGACCCACGACTAACCTAGGACCTTCACAATCAGTGCCACGCGGGATTCCGAGATACATCCGAAGAAAACTGAAGCGTTGCATTAACATTTCGAAACATCACGTTTCCGGAAAAAACCGTTTGTGTAACAAAACATAATTACTGCGCTTGTGGACATAGGGTTATGTAATGATGGTAGGGATATCGAAATTTGTAAATAGTGCATGGGAACGGGGTTAATCTCGGAGTTGTAGTTGTAACAAAGGAATTATCAATTGAAGCTGATAAAAAAAAACAAGAAATACAATGTGTATTAATGATGTGGCAATGAGTGTTTATTACTGCACTAAAAAGTCAATTTATATTATATTAGCTTGCACACGGAGAAGTCTTCGCGGGCTTTTCCTGGAAAACTTTGTGGAAATGAAACGTAATTTGGGGGAAGGGGGCAATTAGTTGTGTAGCAGCGGCAAAAATTGACGGTGGGAGGAAACTCAATTTATGATAATACAACAATATACCCAGCTGCGGTCCTCCGTTATTGCCGTACTTGGATTTTCTCAACCATTCAAGACTTGGCCAGCAGGCCTAAATAATATGTTTGTAAATATTTTACACTTTGTAAAAGTGACTTCCTACATCTGAGCTTTACTGTTTTTACCAGACAGAAGTATCAATAAATAAAAACATAAAAAGCTGCTGTCGTGAAAATGGGTTCTTCTTATTTCGAAAGCGTAATGCAGGCTCACAATCATGAGAGGTTAACCTTTTAGGCTGCCTAAAGGAAAATTACGAAAATATTAAATTTGGATAAAGAACTAACAATTTGATTATGTAATCTAAAAAAATGTTCCATTAGTTAGACTTTTCCACTAATGCCGGGTTGAACGTTTAATGCAAAACATTAAACACTAACAACACACATTCGATATAAAAATAGTCAAAATTTTATTATTTTTGTAATAAGTAGCCACATGTTGTCCCAGCTAGTTGTAGGCCTACTACTTGACTGGATTGCAATCTAATGTTTTATCTAGATTTGTATCTGCATGTTGTTGGAGTTTGAGGTACCTGATTTAATAAATCGTATATACTGTTTGAATCAAATTTGAGTTTGGCATTTAACATATCATTTGGTCTGTTTTTGGTGTCTTTATAAATCTCCTGTAATAAATCCATAATTTTGCCCTTCAATGTTTTATGCAGTATTTCATTGTGGTCTTCTATGTTTTATGCAGTATTTCCATGTGGTCTTCTATGT